>JAXGGA010012311.1:0-39195 GCA_038373865.1 Uloborus plumipes | reverse complement strand
CAAAAGTTTTCCTTTTTTCATTTAATACCAAAGAAATAAATAAACTGAAAACTACTAATAAGTCAGTTTAGAAAAGATAAATTTTGACTCAAAACTACTCTTAATAACAGTAGCAAACATTGCTCCAAATAAAGTCCCCCAGGAAAACAAGAATCAGTCTCCTTCTCAAAAGTCAACGGCACATAAGCGAAAGTGGGTCTTTCACTACTCATCCCAGCGTATCATATTTCAATTTCATGTGACATATTCATTACGACACGCCTCGCCGCAAGCAGATTTAATTAAAAATCGAAACGCACGTTTCGGTTTCTCCAACAATTGTCCAACACCATGTCACTGAACTCGTTGTTGCTGCTGGCAGAGGCAAAAAAATGTCATGCTTTGGTCATAATGAGCGTCCCCTTTCCTTTTCGTCTCTTATTTTATGACACTGAGCCACTTTTGCTTGGTGGCGTTGTGGCTTTCAGGGAAATTTATTCACGCGTGGGGCGTAAAAACTTTCCTGGGTCATCATAGGTTATGGCTAATTAGATGAACCCGGTATATCACCGTTACCAGGTGAACGCAAATAGAAGAAAATGCTTAGAATAGGGGTAGTTCCACAGTAACAGACGGTATCTATTGTTGCACCAAGGGTTCAGCAAAGATAATCTAAATATGATAGATCCTTGTTTCATTGCATGAAATTTATGAAGAACGCTTACTCTACTTCAGTGAATGAATGCTCAGATTCCCAATTCCAAGCTTGAAAATAAATGAAATTAACAGTTACAATTAGTCAGCCACCTTGTCTGGTGGTCATAGAAGTCTAGCCTGATGGGTAGGTCCCAGTTTTGAGTCCCGGCTCGGACATGGATGTACTTTCTCTGTCCTGTATTTGTCTTTTCTCTGCATGAATGTGTTGTTATGCCTTCCCTATAAACATGCTCCTATGGGATGTGTGTAAGTGTGGAAGTCGGTACAGTTGGAAAAGTGAAACAACGCACCCCAGCCTAGCTGACACAATACAACAACAACAATGACCAATTCAATTTTGAGCATTTACAGAAGCAAATTTTTAATTAATAATTTGTTTGACTCAGTAACGGACATATCTCAGGATGTATCTCCGTCACTATGCAAATAAATAAATAAATAAATAAATAAACACCGTTTCTAGATATCTCCAAAACTCTGTTGCATAACATGGAATTAGAGTTTAGTGTTGTTTATAAGGCTCATATAATAAGACAAGGATCTATTTGGAGTCTTCGTTGGATGTTTCTTCCAACAATTAACATGTCTTTTGAAATAGAATTCTGCCGTGGGAAGGTAAAGGGCAGTTTTCAATATTTTACCCCCCCCCCCCCCCCCACTTTCTTTCTTTCTTTTTTTGTCATCTCCTGTACTTTAGCTTTAATATACAAGCTGGCACATTTGGTTGCCGCTGAAAATAAAGCATGAAAAAATGTTCCATTCCAACAGTTAACTATTACTAGAATGGAATCCAAAGCGAGTTTCTTCAAATATAGCAAAAACTTAATTCTGCAGATACTGTCCCTTACCGTCCCACGGTAGAATTGCCCATAGGTTTGATTTTTTAATTGGATTTTTTCGTGGGAGTATATTCACAGGAAACCATACCAATATAGTTTGGAATAGCAAGATTGAAAACGTTTTAGAATAAGGTCCTTATTGTAACCACATCCGTGACAAAAAGCTTTCAGAAGTTGTAGTACGAGACTAAGGTTTTATTACTCACATTTTTCAACGGTAGAGGGATAATAGATTGTTCCTTTAAAAAATGTAAGATTTTTTGCTGGAGTTGTAGTAATGGAGTTGTTCAAAAAATATGATACATTTTAAAACGAAGACAATCTTTCTATTAAATAGCATCAACAATTGTTTTGAAGAACACAAAATAAACTTAATAAATCATTTCAATGGACTCCAACTAGTTTAATTTTGATTTTAAACTATAAAAATATTGCAAATTACTCTTTGATATTACTATTTTTCTATAGTCAATACTATTATTTAAACATTTAAGAACTAATGTTACAAATAAAAAGAACTGATGAAAGGTTTTAAAATTGCTTCTGAAAACTTACTAAAAGTTCAAGAAAATCTTTACAAAAATTCAGCTTTCATGTTCCAATTTTTATTGCTTGGTTCATGATGAAAATAATAAAGGCTATCTCAGTGCCTCGTTTGCAAATTTGTTTTTGTCTAAATGTATTTATCTCATATTTACTTGCTTATTTTCTGCATTGAACTAGTTCATTTTGTTTGAAAAGTTTTCCGGATATCTATAATTCAAATAATTTTCTCTGTTTTTTACAGTTCTTTTGCTGTTTTGCAGAGCTGAAAATGCTGGAAACAGATTTCAGGTAATTTTTTTTTAATTTATTTGTTTGTTATCGATACAAATGTAATTAGATCCTCTAATAACTTCCTAATAAAAAACCTTTATTTTTATTTCAACAAGTATTAGTCGCACTGATTCAGAAAAAACCAGCTTTGTTTTAATTATATTTTCCTGAAATCGTTGTATAACTTCTTCCAAATACATTTTATACTGGATTTTATGCAACCTTGGGGGCTATTAGAGAAGTTCATAAAACCAAAAGCTCGTGAAAACGAAAACCACTAAAGCAGAGGAATGTAATTTTATGACATGTACAAATTTCTAAGCTAAGCTGTGTTGAAGAAAAGTATTGAAAAAACTGAACGTTTGTTACAAAGACATTAGCACATATGATTACAATTAATATAAGAGGTGTTTATAAAATCTTGCTCTTATAAAGAAAATTGTTCAAAAAAAATTTATTTGCAACAGTTATTATTTTTTTAAATTTGATCCTATAAACAAGTTTTCCCCAATTTATACAATATTAGTTGAAAGCATGTAGGAAGGCCAACATCAAAAACCGAAAACGGCATAAAATAAAAAAATTTCAAACGCATCTCGAGAGGGATTCTGAGGATCAACCGTCCAGAACCTTTGGTTTTGACACATTGCCAATTCTTATATGAAATTTTGTCCAAATAAGGACTGTTATGGCCAAACCTTTGCACCATTCTGGCTGCTTTAGTTCCTGGCACAATGTTGAAAACCATCTAAATTTTCTCAGAACCTTTGGTGCACATAGCACCCACGCAACCCACGCGGCGCAATCGGTGATGAGTTTATTCGATGACGATTATAAAACTGAAACATGCAACTCCACTCCAGACATTTCGCCAGAGAATTTTCAAAATTTTTAATCTACTAATCAATATCAAAATTCTTATTAAGATGCATCAGATAGAAAATTATCAATATTAATCTCACATAGATTTTCATATTTCTGCTAGATAATGTATCAAAGTAATTGAAGGAAAGTGAAGAGCATGTACGAATGTGCAGAATTAAGTAAAGAAAGGAACACCATTCCCTTATTTTTTAATTTTTTTTTACTTTCTACTGATTCTTACAAATGTCGACCAATTTGGGACAAGAACGTTTTGATCTTACTGTTAGTTGGAGCCAGCTGTTGGCACAGCCAAGTTGTGTCCGAAAAAATAATTTAACATTGCAGTTTAAATTATATTGTTTGAATTTGAATCGAAATCATCAATCCATAAAAATCAGATATTATGACACCTATTCTAAGGTACGCACTTTCCCTACCTAGCGGGGTAAGTGCGTCCACCTTAAATTATGTGAATATGAGCAGGAAAAAACTTCTGGCACATATTAAATATGTTAGGTAGTTGCCTTGGGATAATTCCTAATACTAGAGATCAGCACTTGCTTGCATGGATGAAACGCAATCAGTGATATCCCACGTGTCTTGCGAACAACTGTGATTTGAAGATTGAGAGAATTGTGTCTGTGATTCTTCCTCTGTCCTTTTAATAAGACCAAGTGAGCAAATGTAAGTTGTTTTTATTTAGTAATAATCACTTATAGTCTACATAGTTTATTTTGGTTTAATACATTAACCAGTCTGTGTTTAAGCCAGGGTTCGCACTTACCCCTTCTTAAATGTAAGATGAGACATGTGCGTCCAATAACGTTGCTGTAAGTGCGTACCCTGTGATTTTCTTTAATTCTATTTGTATGGTAGATCGTTAGGTGACCTGAGTGAACAATTCGCTTTTTTTCTTTTTTTTTAAAATAAATACGGTTTTAAAATATTTTTCTTATTAGAATCAGCAGCAGTAAGAAAAAACACAAAATAAAGAGCAAAAAAAAAAAATAATAATAATAATTGATCATGATATGATACTTGTACTTTTTTTTTCTTGTACATTGAAATAGTTTTTCACAAGGTGTTTTTAATTTTCTTAAATATGATTTATTCATTACTCCACCTTCGCTTTTTGAATCAGTTGGTTCCTTATTTAGTGTTTCACTTAATTTCATTGCTTCATTTGTCATTCTGGTTTAAATTAAGTATAGCTTATGATCGCTATTTTCAACGAAAAATTTACTAACTGATATCTAAAAGCCAATATATTTCAGAGGTAATGAATAAAATTGAAATCTTATGCCGCATTCAATGTAAATATAAATACTTGATGGAAATGACGTCGGATTTATAATCGGCTTATAAAAGAGTTATAAGCAAAATTAAAGGTGAATTACGATAGTCTGTAAGAATAGAGGTCGAATAAGCTTGATTCCCATCGCAATTAATTTACCAATGACACTTAAAATTTATCATCAGTGAATTTCTCCAGAGAGTTTGATCTTTCTGCTAGACAATGAATCTTTCTCATTGAAGCAAACTGAGGAACATCATTCCCTTATTTCTTCCATATCTTTCAAATTTCGACTAATTTGTAGCAAGAAAGTTTCGAACTCGCTGTTAGCTGGAGCGTGCCGTTGATATTTCCTAATTGCTTTAGAAATATTTTAACATTGTAGCTCAAATTTTAATTGCAGAAAATATTTAGTACAGAATGTAGTTTTTGAATTAGAACCAAAATCCTCGATCCATAAAAATCAGCTATGTGAAAATAGAGATCGAATATGCTTGGTTCCCATTGCAATTTATCTACCAACGACACGTAAAATTTATCATCTGTGAAGTTCTGAAGGGACTTTCATCTTTCTACTAGGCAATAAATCTTTGTCACTGAAGCAAACAGAAGAACATCATTCCCTTATTTCCTTCATATCTTCTAATTCTTACAAATTTTGATCAACTTGTCACAAAAAAGTTTTAAACTCGCTGTTAGCTGGAGCGTGCCGTTGATATTTCCTAATTGCCGAAGAAATATTTTAACATTGCAGAGTTGCCAAATATATTTAGTTCAAATTGTACTTTTTGAATTAGAAACACAATCCTCGAGCTATAAAGTAAGATCTACGAAAATAGAGATCAAATATGCTCGATTCCCATCGCAATTAATCTACCAACGACACTTAAAATTTTACATCCGTGAGTTTCTCCAGAGATTTTCATCTCTTCGCTAAACAGCGAATCAGTGTCACCGAAGCGAAGTGAAAAGAAGGCTTATTTTTTCGGTCTCTCTTCCAATTCTTTTACAAATTCCGACTAATTTGTGACAAGAAAGTTTTGATCTCGCTGGGAGTTGGAGCGTGCACTTGACATCGCCTAGATGCCGAAGAGAAGCCGCCGAAGATGAGTCGGGCTTCATTGACTTTGTATGTCGGCAAGCAATCCTGATCTAGATTTTCTTTTTTCCAATCGTTTTTCTCTTTTTGTTGCAGAGATGGGTGCAATTACGTAATCCGGTCGGTATTTGACGAGAAAGTTTTCTTTTGGGGACATTCCGGGGAAAGGAAGAGCCGATGAGTCCGAAACAATGCTTCAGGACGATGTTTTACTTTCGTTCTATTCGAAAGGAGGATTTCTTTTCGGATTTTCTTGATTTATCGAGCTTTTAAACTCCAGGATCTGTTATTCTCAGCTGTAATCACTAACGAGGCCAAAGATTCCTACGGATGAGGGCAGGGGAGGAGGTATAGCTGACGAGAATAGTCAGCTGGGATTGGTTATAACAAGTCAAAAATAAATCCCAAAGAGCTGATCATAGTATCCTTACATGTATATATATAAACTTACAGAAGTGGTAATGCAGTAAAAAATCAAAATTCGGTACATTTACCCATTTATGCCAAGTGGCCTAAAAACGGGACGCTTGTTAGCTACTGCATACAAAAACCTGTTATGGGTTTATCATTTTACTAAAGCTGTATTTCACAAGTCAAATAGTCCTTCTTCCTGAGAAAACCAGTAAGAGCCACTAGTCGGAGATCAGAGTTTATTTATTGACAGCTTTTTTCAGACAAATCAGTCAAACAACGATCCAGCATGGGTAGCCACAGAAAGTAAGCTTTTTTTGCGAACTTATTTTTCATAAAATTAAACTATTTAAAATGATTTGCTTAAAATGGATCACAGATGCCTTCTGTAATGTTATTTTGCAAAAGTAAAGTCAAGTATGGTCGAATTTTGCTCACATATCTGCAAAATATCCGATAAATAGGACGTTAAATAACTTAATAAATATGGCGACGGCGAACTATTTTAAGCCTAAAATGTATGTAAAATATTCCAAGTAAGAGTTTTAAGCAGATAAAAATTGAAAAAAATTGTTGAAAAAAACGAAAGCATAAATGGGTTAAAAAACCGAAACGTTGAAAAATCCGAAAGCACATTTCAAAGCTCTTTCACTTGAAAACCAGACTTTATTTATGAGTTTCAAGTCAGTCTTTCTTTGTAAGAATTAAATTCAGCTTTCTTTGCGTGAAGTCGGTGTATTCCTAGAAGCTCACTCAATTTTCTACGTTTAATTACTGTATAGTAAGAAACAAATGAATACCGTTTTGCTCGAAAAATAAAAGAAAATAATACAACCTTAAAAAAAGCACAAGTATGCAGGAATACGCTGGCAAGTGAATCGGTGTTACACGGAGCGCCTTTTTCAATGCACAAAATGTGAGCCTTCAGATGTTCAGGTATCCGACAAAAGCTTTTCTCGGATGAAGTTTACGTTTATACTACTTCAGAAACACGGAGGTCCCATTTTTTTCTATTAGTATTGCTGAAAAGCGGAAAAAAAATACAAAGTAAAATCAATTTATAGATGAAGTACCATAAAAAAGTCTCTAAATTTTGGATAAATTCTTGCTATATTTCTTTTAAAATAGCAAAAGGTTAATGTTTAGTATTTTAATGGACATTTGTCTATGCAACAAACCAATGATTCACAGCTTTTTTTTTTTTTTTTTTTGAAACCACTTATTGAGTACTGATTTAAAAAGAATTAAATAAAAAAACGAGTAAACGAAACAACTCTCTGACATCAAATGGTTTTGAAGTTTTCACATTGGTATCTGTACTTTGTAAAATGAATGAATGCTATTTGAGTCGAGAATCTTTTCACATCTCCTCCTCAAAGCTAATTTAATCATTATTTGCAAAAATTAACTTTTCTATCCGAAGGAACTATTTGTGTGATAATATACCAACAACGTGTCGGCAAATCTCATCAGCATTTGCTTCAAGGTTGCTTCATCAAAATTCAAAGCTGTTCCGCTGTGATATCTACAAAATCGATTCATTGTATAAGAAAAATCCTCCAAGACAATCATCAATAGGCATTTATTGGGGTCACTGATTCTGAACCAAAACAACTAAACTCGTGTGCGCCTCAGCCCATTATTTGTTTTGTCATTGTGGCAACGATTAGGAAACGCTAATTGGATATCCGTTATCACTGTTGCACTTTGTACAATGGAAACAACCTTTCTTACATGAACAGAAGAAAGTAAAACGATTGTCACACCGCTTTATTATATGCCAATTAAATTATTCAACATTGTCATTAAACGGAAAACGTGCTATTAGAACAATATTTGTACGCTTCTACAGGACCGTTTGAATACCAAGGCCTTCATATATAATTAACCTACTTTTAGTTAGAATGGTTAAAGTTTCATTATTTTATTGAAAGAAAAATTATTATGCATTTTATGCAATTAGTTCTCTAGCAAGATAGGCATTTCTTTCATATTTAAGGTCATTTATTTAAATACCATTTGAAACATTTTATTCATGATTGGTTTATAACAAAGTACAAACACTACGCCAATAGTATAAATTATGATTACTATCATGAGCTTTTTTTGTTAATAATGTTTGAATGTATTTAAAACTTTGAAAGTGATTAAATAGAATAGAATAAAAAAACTTTTCGCAGAGCATATTATTTGCAAAAAGATTTCCAGTAGGTGTTACAAAATAAAATTCTTAATATTATTCACTACGTATTTGACATCCATGGAGATCCTCTAAGACGCCACTTATCACCGACTTCAACAACTGCCACAAAATTGTGCAATCTCAATCAAGAAAGAGAACCAATTACCTCAGATGGATGAAAATTCTTTCGCAGAAGAATAGGACATGTACTCAGGCCCGTTATTTGGGGGATTAAAAGGGGGGGGGGGATTGCATATTTGTGTTACATGTATTTGACATGTAATGCATCAAAACGAACTTTCACACAAGTACGACATAACATAAATACGCATTCGTTTTTGTCAGTAATTTCAATTGTTTTCAGCGACTGAAGTGGGACCGGACCTACTTGGAGACGCTTAGATAAATTCTCGGAATCCTCTCTCTTGCAATATTTTTCAAACTGGTAGGCAAAATTTAACTAAAGGATTTGCTCTTAATGCAGATACTGGATGCCTTGCTGTGTTTTGGGTGAGCCGAAAATGCCTTTTTTTTTTAATTTCAATGAAACGGAGTGCGGAAAAGGTGCCATTGGAGAAGCAAAGTACACATAAAAATTTTCAAATTTTTTGGTCAATTTCTTGATATGCCTCAGTCGCGTTGAACTTTGGAAAAAATGCAGTTTTTTGAGATTTTTAGGAAGTTGTTTTGAAAAAAAATTTCAGCACCGAACCTCTAAAAATGCATCATATGTGACAAACAATGTAGTTATTTCAGATAAGTACAGCAAAAACAGCATTTTAACGTTTTGACGAAATTGAATTTAAAACGAAGAAAAAACAGGAAATTGCCAAATCTTTTAGCCATTTGTGGAAAAGGAAGGAATTATACCACAGACCTCAATTTTTTTTATGGAATTTCTATGCCCCCAATGGCACTTTTTTCGCCCTACCCGTTACCGAAAATAGAAAAAAAAAATTTTTTTTTAACAATAAACTAAAAATCTCGAAAAAACTGCATTTTTTCCAAACTTCAACGCAATTGCTGAAAATTAAGAAATTTACCAAAAAATTTCACATTTTTTATGTGTACTTTGCTCCTCCAATGGCACCTTTTCCGAGCACCGCATCATCGAAATAAAAAAAAAAGTCGTTTTCCTCCCAATCTATTGTATATCCTTCTCTCTACTACCCTTTCCCTTCCCCCAGTTATCTTCCATTTACTATATAACCTCCCATGTGAGAAAACATATTTGGTAGGGAGAAAATAATCCCACAGATAGTGAAAATTGACGAAGCAAAACAAAAATTCATACAAATTTTTTAAGTTTTTTAAATTAAAACATGTCTTCCACTTCAAATTCTGCGCACTTTTTTTGAAACTTTTACTATCACTTTTTTCAATTTATCTATAAGTAGAATTTTAAAGGTACATGAAAGGACTTCCGCTTATAGAAAAATAAATTTGGTCATCAAAATGCATAATAAAGCTTTTATAAACTTTTCAAAATTTCTTTAAATATTGCGAATTTTTAGAAACTTTTTTGTGTATTCATGCCAATCTCGAATATCAAATTCTTCAGTACAATCTACTATTTTAATGGTTTGGTGCCTATGTGGATGCATACTGTACCCAATGCAGTGTTCTCATCTTCATGAACAGTTACTAAATTTCCAACTGCAGATCATTCCGAGAGGCTTCCTTCACTGAGCGTTACTAGGAGGCAAGGAGTCGAAAGAGACAACGACTTTTATTTTTCCTATTCTTAGCTTTTAATTATTGTAGTCTTTGTTGCTAATTTGTAAAGTTTTCTGCCATTTGAAATTAAAACTCGAAAATTAATGGTTTTTATCTCGTATCAATCTTGCACAAACTTCGTCAAAAACTACGCAGGCCTTAATTTACACCTGCAAGTAGGAGATAATTTTTTGTCCAGATTCTGATACTTTATACCTTTATAGCTTGCCACATCGAGTCCGTGGTATCCATCTGGGCCACCACCAAGCCATCTTAAATCATCACATGATGAAAAAGAAGCTTTAAAGAAGGTTCTTCCCCTCGTCACATTTGACTGCAGGAGAAAGACCGGATACTTTCCAGATGCCAAATTCAGTTGTGAAGTGTTTCACTACTGCAAGCCAGATGGCACCAGAAACACTTTCCACTGTCCTCCACATTCACTCTTCAACCAGCTAACGATGGTTTGCGAAGAGAAGACAATCCACAATGTAAGACTTTGCAGAGAGGGATCCATCAACCAACAAAAGTCTTCCAAGACAGATGTGCCACGGAAGGCAAGTGCAAATGACAAATCGAGTGATTCCCTCAAAACAAGTCCTAGTCCAATCTTCAAGACACCATTCACTCCACTCATACCTGGAGAATCCATCAAATCCATCATGACTCTTGAAGAGCTGCTAAGCTACATGAATGGTGGACACGGCCGTGATAAAGAACCGATGTTCATTTCGTCTTTCCAAAAAGCAGAATCAAATAAATCCAAGTATGGTGGTAAGTTGGCAATAAGTAACCAGGAAAAAAGAGTTAGCAAGCCAATCCCGACAGAAACAACAACTAAACTTGCTGACATTAAACAGACAGAAAGTACTAGTGCTTCTCCGTTGAGTACGGAATGGTCAAAATCTGAGGATTCCGAAGAAGTATCAGCAGAGTATGATGCCATTGAAGGACGCAAACCTAGAAAACACAAGCGGGTGGGAAAAGTGTTTGACGTCAAAAAAGAGCATCTACCACAGAAAGTAAGTGTCATATAAATTTCCAGCTCTTGTAAGCAGTATCTTATACATGTTACGTGGGTAATTTAACCCTTTAAATGCCGCACTATGTTCCAGGTATAAAAATTTGAGTTGCTGCATAAAAATAGGACTCTTAGGCATCCTTTTAGACAATGCAAAAAAAATTTCAAAAATAAAATTTTTATCTACGATTTTGAGCATGTTCCCATTTGGGAACATTGGCATGTTATGTTAAGTTTTTTTCCTAAGGCTTTTAATCGATTGCGCTTTACTCTCGCTGTAGTTCTTTTGTATTTATGCATAAAATGCTTGATATAACTGATCATATTTGACAAATTCATTTCAATTTGAAACGTTAAACATTTCAAAACATAAAAAAAAAAGATATGCACTTTATAAACAAATATTGTCAAACAAATATGTCCTTTTCATCAACGTCCAATTGTTCTCCTTTCTGCATTGCATATAGTTCTGTCATTTTCGATAAATGACCCAAGTATTCAGTTGGTAAAAATTTGGAAAATTTCAACCGACGATAAATTTGCCAATTCTGGAAATGACTCACAGTTTTTTATGGGTTTTCGTTTCTATAGTTTCATCAAAAGATGAATTTTTCTCCAGTTAATTTCTTTTTTAGATGATTTTCTCTTTCTCTTGGATTTTGGAGAAGCTTCCGAGGTAAATGGGGCATCAATAATTGTCTCGTCATCCAATAAATTGTTTGGTGATTTGCGTGTGAATACTTCTATTTGTATGCAAACATCAGCAGAAACAACCTTATCAAATTCATTGTCATTAACATCTTCTTCATCTGTTATTGCCCCGGTCTCATCTGGTGGTAATTGGCAAATGTCTACTACAGAATCTGCAGATTCATCTGAGTCTGATAGGGCTTGAAAATACTCAATAGCTTTTTGCAAAGTTAAAAACTTTTCTTTGGAACCCATTCTTTCCACGACTTCTAACAACACTGTTGCGATTAGAGTCGTATTCGCGATCACTTCTAGCGAAACAGAAAGCGAAACCTCCACAAGGAGGGAGAACAAGAGTAAAAACATTGATTGGAGGCCGAATCTCTGGACAGTCTCAAGTGACAAGGAAGGGATATTTATTGCTAACAGGTTGTAGCCTGAGCTGGGTGCAAGAAAAAAGCTGTAAACATCTTCATTTCTACGTGCAAAGCGATTTTTCGACATCACTTCCACCCAAAAACTGGAGACGAGGGGGGAGGGGAGGGGGCAAAAAGGGGAGCAGTGGAAGGTCAAAAGGCCACCTACTTTCTTTTTCAATGCTTTAAATGAGGTTGTTTTTAATTCCAAGGCTTTCACTGATCATATAACCGAACTTAGGAAGGGCGTGAATTACTGGATTTTGTATAGCGTTACTTGCCAATGTTCCCAATTGGGAACAACGAAGTTTGATCGCTTATAGGCGCTACATTTTTGCTTTAATTTTTATTTGTCATGTTAGGTCATTAAAAGGATCCTTATTTATGGTTACTTTAGAATATCAAAAAAGTTGAGACTTTTTGAAATTTTTTAGAATTTTTTTTTCTATCTCCGTGAAAATCCATAAAAAAGCACATTTTTGCGATTTTTTGTAGAAAACAATAATTGTAGTAGCTAACTAGATTTTTTTTCAAAAAATCAGGTCTACTTTTGACAGTAAATATAAAAAAAAATTAAATCATCAGAAGCGAAACTCTTTTTTTAACGATTTTTTAAAGTTGATGTTCCCATTTGGGAACATTGGCAATTAAAAGGTTAAACCGTCTAACAAACTTACTAAAAATATAAAACCAGTAAATGGATGAATTGCCTATTACTTACATAATTATTTTTTAAAAACATGATATGACAATCATTGTGAAAAAAAATATCTTTTCATATCTTTATGATTTTTGTTCAACAATGTTATTTCCCAATTAATTTTGTTTATTCTGCATGTCATAAAGCAACATTTACGTCAGTTTCTAGAGAAGAAATATTAACTAATGGGAGAAAAATTTAAATTATAGACAAAATACTTTAATAAACTCTCTGACAAAGTAAAAAATGTAAACTTAGAGTTACATTAAAGTTTATCAGATTTTTTCTTACGGTCTCAAATGAATAAATATATTGCGTTCAGCAACTATAATCATAACTTAAGAACAAATTTTATTAAGTTTCAAATAAGAGTAACATTTCTAATTAAACCTATAATAAATGTTACACACTTAACAATTTTACTCTATCATATTAAAACAAATTGGAAAGTTAGACCCTATCTCACGTCCCATAATTGGATCAAGCAGTCTAATTTGGTGTTACATCCAGGGGCGGATCCAAGAGAGGGGCTATGAGGCGATCGGCCCTCCCTTGCGGCTTCTAAATCAGAAAATTTTTAATATTGAAGTTCAAAAAACTTAGTTTTGGACCATTTTTAATGATGCTGAAGTAAGAAAGTTTCGGCTCTCCCCGGAAATATTTCGAAATGGAAGTCTGAAACTTACGTGGTTCATATTTGCAAACCAGTATACACAGCAAACAGTAAGTAATAAAATCAATCGCCCCTCCCTTGAAAAATTTCTATATTCGCCCTTGGTTACATCCCCTTGGTTACATCCGTTCATAGAAAAACAGTATATGGGACGCAGTTTACATAGCTGCCTATATGCGAAATTTGACTGGGGGCTCAGATATTTTCGCTACTGTTTAGCAGGATATTTTCCCCATGTATACCAATTTCAGTGCAGATTAGAGCTATTAAAATTTGACAATTTAATAATTTATTCCTTTATGACTGAAGAAGAAATGTATTTATATTTTTGCCAAAAATTAATACTAAAAGCAAGGAAGTGCTGTCTTTGAGGGGCATGAGCCTTCCCCCTCCCCTTGCCCCCGTTATGGGTGACCATGACGGTTTAGTATTTCTGACACATTCATTTCGTCGACCTTAAAAACCATATCTCCATCTCAGGTCCACTCTCATGTGTCCATTCGATCGGCCACCAACGGTCCTCCAGAAGACGAAGTGACACCAACCGAAGGATCACAGAATGTCACCTCCCCGAGGCTCTTCTCGGCAGATCGCAGCAGGGCCAAGGAATTCCGCAAGAGGAGGAAGAATTCCGGCAGGCGGCGGAAGATTCAGGCGGAAAGTCAGAACGCCACTGAGACATCCACTGATGGGCAACTGATGACGAGCCCCATGACGCAAACTGCCCGACAAGATGGGGCCGATAATGTGCGGGAGATCGTTTATAGGAGGTGAGTTGATTGGTGAAGGAAAGGGTTTAAATGGTTGGTTGAATTATGGCGTAAATGCAGCGAAGCTTCATAGCATACTCATATGGTGATGGTAAAATCTTCGAATTGTAATACCAAACTTCTCTTGAAGTTCTACTGAGAAAAGAAATATCCGCATTTTGTCGTGTACACTTTGTTTACGTGAAAGATAGACTACATGTAATCTAAAAATTTAGCTTCTTCAAATCAAGTGTTTGACTAACATAAGCACAAACTGATGCTGATCAGACGGCGAATGCGAATCCTATTGGGCAACTTTTTTTTCTGAAAAAATCCCCAAAAGTTGCAAAGTGGCAAACTTTCTGGTAATCTGTTTGTTTACTTTTAGTCGATCTTCTCCGTGAACAGAGTGTGGTTGTGCTATTGTTTGAACCACTCTGCAAACAGTGGTACCCTATTTAAGGCGAACTTGTGTGTGTTCCGTTTCAGGAGAATCAATAGAATGGTAAGTAACAGTAGTGAATAGTCAATAAATTCTATACTTCACTGCAATCTGCGATGGTCTTCTTTTATTTCGGGAACAAACTTCTCCCATTTGTTTAAAGCATAAAATAATAATAAGTTCCATGTTAAGGAAGCACTGTGAATATAGAATTAGGAAGTCTGGCAAAAATTTTGTCTCAATTGTTGTCAAAATACTGTTGATCCAACGAAACGAAAATGGGCTTGGTGGTCTGTTCGATGACAAGAAAACTGAACGATTATAAAGAATGCTATTTTTTAAAAGCCAAAGATTAATTTGAAAATAAGCTACACGCTCGAAAACAGATCATTTGTAAGTTATAACAAAGATATAAAAGCATAACTGATACCAAAATTTCTAAATAACTGCCTTTATAGAAAAATAAATCATTTATTCGTATTAAATAATAATATGTTTTTAAGCAATTTTAAAAATAAATATATACAAATATTTATATAAAGCTGTTATTATTGAAACTACTTGTCGAAGCACACATCATTACATTAACTAACCTTTGCTATCTAATGTAAATTTGCAAGCTGAAATTGTACCCAAAGCAATTTCATTGTAAATGGCTGGAAGGAAATCTTTTAAGATATGTTTTAACTTTTAGGAAGAATTCTTATGGTAGTTGTTTATTATTATAATTTTTCTTTAACGATATGAAAGAATTTATGGAGAAAAGGGTGAAGTTAGGTCGATTTAAATTCTGACTTAAATCGACCTAACTTCACCTACTTAACTGAATGTGTACGAATCACAGATCGCTGAGGTTAATTTTTAAAAAGTTAACAGAGGAAAAAACTTATGCTCAGAATGTTTCTGCAATGCTGGGTGTGTATGATACGTGTTGGATACCCTCATAGCTCAAACTCAAAAACGAATGCTCAAATCTTAAAAAAAATTTATCGTATTTGACCAGATTGCTTTGGGGAAAATTGTCTAAAGAAAATCTTTCATCACTTTGACAGAACTTTTTTGGGTGGTGAGTTTCTAATCGACTGAGGTAAGAATCTTCGGGAAACACGAAATTTGTCTGACGATTGGACGATCCCAAAGTGAGCGTTCTATTTTTAAAGTGCTCAGGAATGCAAAGAAATGGGGGAGTTCCCGAAATTTCAAAAGTATTTTTTTCTGAAAGAGCATGCTTCAAAACATAGGAATTGACCTTTTTTTTTAAATTTTTTGACACAGTTATATTTTTTATGAATTATTTTAACCGGTGCGCAGATGCTATTCCGAAAAAAAAAAAAAAAAACATCTGCGCATGACGTCAGTGGTGCACTTAAGCGCGAAATCTAATTGGTTGTAGTAAGATGACGAAGGTCGTGACGTCACTGATTCCTGCGATTGGACAACTCAAGGCAAGCAAAATGGTGTTATTATTGAAAAGAGAGCTGGCAGGTGCACCGTGCACCACTGATGTCACAAAAACCACGCCCCGTTTTCAAGGTATGGTATTTAAAAAATTAATAAAAAATAAACTGTTGGGAAAATTAAAGTATTTTCCGGGCCCATGTTAATTTTTTTATATCATTCTATCAATTTCAGTAACAAAAAGTAGTACTTTTGACTGAAGGAAACTCCCCCATTGCATTTTAGCTAGTGAAACGCAAGAATAGAAAATTACTTGCGATTACTTGGCACATCAAATATAATTGAAAAATCAATGCATTTTGTAGTACAATTGATTCGTCTAGAAACAAAACTCGTTGAGTACATGTTTTATAAAAAATAATTTTATCAAAAAAATTCGTGTTTAAAAGCTTCTTTACCGATGGCTTAAAAGCAATAGATCAAAAACCACTAGATCTCAGCAGTTTAATATTCCTTGTTTTTGAAAAATAAAACAACATATTTGAGGTGGCATTGTCAAGAAAAAATGGGAAAATGTACATGTGTACGAACTTTTTACCCCATAATAATGCAGCTTATACAAAACAGCGTTTAAAGCAAGAAATTGTCAATAAAATATTACATTGATATATTTTCGGGCTGGAAGGACCCATTTAATGCAAATAATAATAATAAGAAGAAGAAGAAGAAGAAGAACAATCTTAAATTAATAAATAAGTGAGCATATGAAAAAAAACATCCGACAAAAATTTTGGTATTTCGAGGTATTTAGGGAATGCATTCGAAGTTTTTCGGAGTTTTCCAGGGCACTTTCCATGGAATTAGCCAGTGCTTGAAGTTAGTTCCTTTTCGGGGGAAGGGATAAGTGTAAAAATTGGAAATATCGGATCGCCGACGTTCTTATACGCAATTACTACAACGATCCGTCAAATGTATCTCACAACAGACTAGAATGCACTTGAGTGGATTTAATACTCACTTAGTTTTAAAATTACACAACTTTCTTTTCAGGAGAAAAACACAGCGCAATCGCCCAAAACTAAGTTCAAGAGACAAGGAGGAATGGCAGGGGTTTACGAGGCCTGACAAAGTGGAGCCTTACACCCTTCCACCCCTCCCGATGATAGACGAACTCATACAGCCAACTACGAAGAGCAGAAACGTAAATGTAGAGGCAAGGAATCCATGGCACAAAACAACTCTGCCCACAACTGAAGATTTATCGACGCTCAAATTTGGCGAAAAACTTTCCGGTAAGCAAATTAATTTTAACTACAGGTCAGGAAGTGGCAATATTCCCTCCCCTTATACTCAACATTATGCTTGTTATGGTTGAATTTATTACATACAGTTATCTTCAAATCTTAGGATCCGTAAACATCAGCAGAAAAACATCCATATCGTAACACAGCTAAATTTTGTGTCATGCTCTTGCAGATGCAAAACATCCTCGAATCCCGATGCTGGTACACTGCAAAAAATGAACTGATTTTGAAGTAGAATACTGGCAGCCTAGGTTCCAATTTAAAACTGTTCAATCCATATCGTAACACAGCTAAATTTTGTGTCATGCTCTTGCAGATGCAAAACATCCTCGAATCCCGATGCTGGTACACTGCAAAAAATGAACTGTTGTTTTTGCAGTATAATACTGGCAGCCTAGGTTCCAATTTAAAACTGTGCAATCCATATCGTAACACAGCTAAATTTTGAGTCATGCTCTTGCAGATGCAAAACATCCTCAAGATGCTGGTACACTGCAAAAAATGAACTATTGTTTTTGCAGTTTTCTTCTGGCCGCCTAGGTTCCAATTTAAAACTGTTTAATGCACAGTAGTAACTTGTAGAACTGCAATTTTACAGTTTATTACTGTAAAATTAGGAATTTTTAGTTTATTACCATCAAATTAGCTGTATAAAACTGTAAAAACAACAGTCATTTTTAGTGTATTCGAGGTGATGCTCCATGCACAGCACATGACGCAGCCGTCTTACGACATGGATGGTGTTCTAACGATGTTTATGACTTTTAAGATCTTAAAGTAAATGTCTATAGCCGGCATTCAGACAGAACGGACATAATGTTTAAAATAGGGGGGGGAGGACATGCACTTGCGGTACGATGACAACTTGACCAGCATATGAACAGAGCAATCTTTTCCAATCTCTTGATAAAAGAAGAGAGAAAAAAAAAAAAAAAACATTTTTCTCGATCAATAATTACGGCCACGATTTAAAGCATTATATTTGGGAGACTTTTTTTTTCGTTGTCGTTGTTTTGTACTTGTATTTAGAATTTTTATGCTCTGTTACTTTCTCGCTTAACCTCTTTCAGTTTATCTTCCTTATATTTTTCATTCACACTAAATGTCATTTGAAAAGAACACCAGTAAATAATAATATTTTTAAAAAGTTACACCTTAATATGTGACGCAATCATCAAAAAAAAAAAAAAAAAGGAGTGAGAAGCAAACGAATGAATAGCAACCTTTTTAAGTTTTGAAAGAAACGCGTTCAGAGTTCAAGCCAGAGATAGACTCTCATTGACTTTTTTTCTCCTAAATCATATCATGTATAGTAGCACCTGTTAGGGTTGCTATACTAGACAGCAATTTAAGTTGACACTGAACGTCACTATGGGCGGAGCCAATAAGAGCTCACAAGCAGTTAGCGATTTCCTCTAATTCGCCAAGTAGGCTGTGATGTTTTATCTAGCTCGTTTTTCATAGGCTAACATCACGATGTTTTTGTCAAGAAACCTTGCAGTGTGGTATAGAACCATCTCTTCCATAAAACAGAGGAGAGCTTATCCTACCATTACTACTAGCTATCTACCAATTTTTTATTTTGGCACTTAAGTCCTTTCGCTTCTATGTCCCTCAAATGCTCAATTCAATAAAATTGCGCCATTGTAATAATTGGAAAATGAAGTATAGTGTTTCTTAAAAATCATTTTAAAAGCCTATTC
Organism: Uloborus plumipes; assembly: GCA_038373865.1. Taxonomy (NCBI): domain Eukaryota; kingdom Metazoa; phylum Arthropoda; class Arachnida; order Araneae; family Uloboridae; genus Uloborus; species Uloborus plumipes. The sequence goes on along the minus strand of JAXGGA010012311.1, from coordinate 20,182 downwards.
GTTTTAAATAAAAAAAGGAAACACACAAAACACTCAAACTGAGTTAATTTAGAAAAACAGTAAATTCCTGTCACAAAGAACTTCAAGGAATCACAAAACGGATTGAATACTTATTTTGTTGTACTGGTATTCGCTGTAGTGATACTTTACTGTATTAAGACTAAGAAATTACTAAGTTTAACGAGATTTAAAGAATCACCAGTTATACCTTCACTATATCTTCTGCGTTTACCGACATAAGGTACGCCTAGCACTTAAAAACCAATTACAAAGCAAATTATGATCACGTGACTCGCTATTTACCAGTCACAAGGTTTTAAGCAAAGTGACGACAGTTAACAATCTTGATTGCTTCGAAGAAAAAAAAATCTTCAGAGGTACCATCCCCCCCCCCCCCATTTTCTTACTTTTGAAGTTTAACGAAATAACATCAATTATGTTGCTTAGTTTAAGGTAATTTATTTAAATGCTAGACATTTTTAGTTAAAAGATCTTACTGTCCTTTTTAGTACACCTTTTGACATAAAAATTATTACGTAAATTACTTTGCTCCTTTTTTTCAGAAAACGACAATCATCGTTATCAACCTAGCCCAGAGCAAATGAAAGGACAAGCCGGACCTGTTGAAAATTTTGAAATAAAGGAAATGCCTCGTTCTTCAGACATTATTTTTGCAGAGAGTCTCGAAGAGAATGCTTCGGATCAAGCCAAGTCTCATAAGCCAGATGATAAAGAAACAGCCAAAAAATCACGAAAAAATAAAAAATACCAAGAGACCCATCAAAACACAACACCAAATGTGGAGCTTGTATTCGATAATAACAAGCCCCAGCAAACAACCGCACCACAGGATCTCTTCCCTCCTCCCCCAGTAGCACAATCAAGGGAGCAGCAAGTCATATACTCTCAGCAAGTCGTGAATCAGAAAGATACAAGCGCGGAAAAGCAGGAAACAGGATATGAAACTACCAAGTCTCCGAATGAAGACGCTTTTAGAGTCACAAAACCTTATGTGGGTAAATACCAAACAAGCGTTAAGGAGCTCGCCGAAATTGAAGAACAGAGATGGAAAGTCAGTACTGGAAGTAAACCACAGAGCAAGAAGGTTGAGGTTGGATCCATATTTAACATGAATACCGATGTTCCTGAGACAACTACTAACACTCAATTCCAAGTGCCACCAACAACAGAAACGCCAGCTACTAATAGTGTATATGATACTAAGGAATGGCAAAAGCACACAACGGCGCATCAACACCTGTCCAAATTGATGAATGACTTTTTCGCCATGTCTGCTTCAAATGTACCCGGAAGAATTCAGTTAGATTCCAAGAACAGTGGAGAACAAGCATTCATCCCGAATTACAGAATTCCGGATGAGGATCTTTACGTAGGAGCAGAATCTGTTGCAGATGAAATAGAAGATTTGCCTCCAGAACTTCTTGAAGTTGTTGATATGCTGGCAGGTCGAGGGGAAGATGATGAGCTCAAACCACAGGGCAGTCACGAAATTATAAGAATTAATGGGCCAATAACCGATTCTCACTTGAAAAAAATATTTGCTGAAGAAAAGTTTGATATGGAGAAGCCTCAGAAAAAATCAGAAAATAGAATTTTTAAGAAAATTGTCGTTGTCCCGGAGGAAGATAAAGACGATATGAGGGACATTGACGACATATCAGATTTTGCTTCATTAAGACTCGAACCGTTGTTGAGAAAATTAGCTTCGAAAGATAAGTCAATTTCTGTAGTACCCATCACAAAAGATAAATCTATTTCTGTTCAACATTTCAAAAAGGAACATTTCAGAGCTCAGTCACCAACTGTTTTAAGCGCAAAAAAAGTTCCAGTTCGCGTGATTTATCGAGGTCAAGCTAGTGAATCAAGACATCAAAAAGTTCCATACAAACCAAGCGTTAAAATAGTAAGATCCCAATTACCGACACCGAGTTTACAAGTAATTCACAATGGAAGAATAGCACAGAGTCGCCAGATGAAATATCCAATGCAGCCACCACAACAACCGACAGTTGTCTTACATCCACCTTCAATATATCCTCCACATCCTCCCCCACTAAGGAAACGTTTCCCTGTAGCACCCTACCCCTTCGGAGGTATCAGACCTACAACACACAGAACAAGGTATATTCCCCGACGAAGAAAACGCTCCATAATGGGAAGATTGCGTAGACAGATCCGACCGAATCATCAACATTTTCTACCATATTCAAGTCCAGTGTTTCCTACATACAATCCGAAGTTCGTGCCAACATTTTCCCCTTTTAAGAATCTTTTCGGAAGAAATGCGATGCATGCATCGGGCTCGCATTTAGCACCCTTCAGATACGCTGGATATCAAATACCAAAACCCTCATATAATAGGCCACACATATTCCCCCAAGGCCACCCAAGACCAGCTCCTGTACAGCATGTCACTCGGAACGGACATCAAACAGTCATTGTGGAGGAAGTGCCTGTTCCTATCCCTGTCGAGGTACCAGCACCTAGCATGATGCGCCCTTCACTAACCGGATCACAGCAGCCAAAACCCCTAAACGCTTATCCTCCGATTTCTTTTAGGGCCCCAGCTCCTCCAGCTATTCAGACACCACCACTAATTCAAAGACCTCAAAACCGATTTCCGTATCAAAATAACTACCGCCACTTTGGCATGCCATCGAATGTAAGACAGCCAACATTGAGTTACCAACCCCCGGGTCCATTTGTACCTCCATTACCACAAAGTTTCACAAGTCAAGGCCAAGTATACGCACTAGGAGTGACATCTAAACCGTTTGCACCAGTTAAACAAGTGCCTCCACGAGCACCTAATAACATACCGAGGAAGTTCCCTAGACCATATGAAAACATGGATGGACTTATAGACAGCTATCCTAACTTCCCGTACTATCAAGGAGCTTTGACAACACCACTATCAAATGAGCCTCTCGTTGGTAGATTGATGTATAGTGGATACAAACCTCCAAAGTCTACTTTAGGTACCAAACCCCCTAAAACCAACTCACATAGAACGAAAGAGAAAGAACGAAAAGAATCCTCCACAGAAGCGAAAAATACTTCTCGAGCGAAAACAAAACCAAGCTATTATTCGTACCACGAGTCTCAAGCGACTCCAGTTCGAGAGCATCGAAATAACTATGACGAAAGCAAACACCGAGGAACTTCACTGTCAAAACCTAATTCTGAAAATGCATCAAAAGATATTTCTGAGTTCAAAGCACCAACGCAAAATCTGAGCACTAGCTTTTCAACATCATCGGAAGAAAGTGTGGCTCGAAAACGAAGACCTGGAAGAAGACGAAAACCGAAACCTCAAAGTTCTACAACTGCAGGAACAAACGCTATAAATGATATATCCCCAACACCTCCTCCACCAGAACAAATACCACCACCTCCAGCAGTTTATACTACTAAACCTGCACAATATGAAACACCTGAACCTCCGCTAAGTTTTAGAGAAAACATTAAGCCCCCTGAGACAAGTAGTAGTCTCTATCCGCCAGCGGGCTATTACGGCAAAGATCAATTAGGGCAATTTTTCGATTCATCAGCAAAAAGTTACAAGAAAACCTCAACTCCAAAGCCATACCAGCAAAAACATCTAGCGGAAGCTGTAGCAAGTGAGGAATTCAAAGACTCAACTGAAAGTTTTTCTGCTGAATATGGGGATGAACCTGCGTTTGGCACAAGACTGAAGTCAAAACCACGTACGCAGGCTAGAAGCAAATCTTTCAAAGCCAGACAACCAAATCCTTCGCAAACGCAGAAACAAGAAGTTCGAACCAATCCTAACACAAAATTAGACTCCAATCAGGAACAAACGAAAAGGCAACACTACCCAACTGAGAGAAATAATGATGGACGTTCAAATGAAAAAAGTAGAGAAAACAAAAATACAATGCCGCCACAAAGACGTAGAAGACCACCTCCTCCAAGACCAAGAGTTCGTCCATCAAACATTCCAATGAGCCAGCCAGGTCCCGGTTCACATCACTATAACTATCAAGAAGCTCCAGGTGGCTTTTATGCAGTACCTAAGGGATTACAAAATCTCGTCGCACCTGGTCAAAGGGGGTCATCGTCTTTCCCGGGTAGCACGGATATGTTTGGTATTCCCCATCCTGTCATAGATCAAGGCATTTACTCATTAAGACCGCATGAAACTCCAATTGATTTTAACCCGAATTTCTTTTCAGTTCCTAAACACGTTGCTCAGCAGCAACAATCACCGCTGCATAACATGAACATCAAACCGATGCCGGAATCTACAAGAGGATTTTTTACAGCTCCAGATCCTTCAGCTTTTCAAAAAAAGAAATCTGGAGAGTTGGAAACTCAAGAAAGAAACCCCTCTACCGAATCAGCGAATGATAACAGAGAACAGCAAAATTCCGCTACGAGAAAACTCCGAAAACCAAAAAGGAAAAACAGATACAATCCAAGAGTTAATGAGAACAAAGAGAATAGAGAAGAAAGTTACAACAAACAATCTGAGGAGGGAAACGTTGGGGAAACGACACCTTCAAATTACAGAGACAGAACAACAACATCAAGTACCACTTATGAACCAAGAACAACAACGTTCTCTGCCAGTTCTCCAAATGACATAAAAGAATCACCAGTTCATTTCAAACAACGGCCAGCACTCCTTCCCAAATCACTCCCAGAGATTTCAAAATCCATCATGGATGGCAAAATAGATTTTCAAAAGCTAAATGCGTCAATATCTACGTCTGTTTCGGTTTCAGGATCTCTGTCTTCACCCAATAATTCAGAAGAAAATAAAAAAGTATTTTCCTCGCAAAATGGAGGTTTAGCTGTAATTAAGAAAGGTCCAAAAAGGAAAAGAATACGACAAAGAATGACAACAACAACTGGTGTTCCTTTTCTCAATGACAACGAATCGAGTACTAACGCAAAGTATGAAATAGCTGCTAGTGTTTTAGATATTATTAAAGCAACTACAGAAACAGAGAGACAGGCTTCTGGCTTTTATTCTAACAACTATGCTGACGAAAGCCCATCTGCATCAAAAGTGTCAACCTCTTGGTCACCAAGAGCACCTAAAGAAACCACAGACAAAAGTATAAAGTAAAGCATATTAATACTTTTCATTGGAGCGAAGCAAAATCTTTTATAGTCATTGAATACAAAGTAAATGATAAAGAAACTTACTTGCTAAATAAACTTCATATTTTTTTCACTACCCTTTACTAGAAAAAGCGGGACATTTTGACAAGACTTTTTTGCATATTATCGCCTCTTTCGTTTATTGTAAACCAAATCATACGGAAATGCAGAAAATAATTAAATCGGCGATGCAAAATTCCAGCAGCTATTCTAATGTTTAATAACTTTGAAGGAATATATTTTTCATTTTCCACAAAACATATATGTGACAAAGCAATGGACTGAATACACACCACAGATCTGATGTTAGTTTTAATATGTATGGCACATATTCATATTAAGATGGCAAAAACCATTTATACTGCTTCACTAAAAATATGCAGTGTGATAAGATAAGTGGGAAATTTTCAGCGAATCCATAATATACATCATTATTGTGTATTGATAGCTATAATAATGATTTAATTAATAATTTGTACGATGCCATTTGAAAGTTACGGGTGCATAATAGTCAACTTTGCCATAATATTTGACTGAATGGTATCAGTCAAACACACAACTAATCAGTTAAATTTATTTTTTGTATTTTTTTTAATAAATAATTGCATAAATTAACGTAAAACTAGAAAAGTTGGTATTCTTAAGAAGCATCATTACTTTGAGTGGCAGGTTCCATCTCAAATGTGTTACTTTTCGCACAAGACACCACTAGAAATTCTCACTAAAAGAAAAACATCAGATCATCTATTTGAGAAAAATGTAAAACACGAAGATAACTGCTGCATTTGCAATCATCAGTTCTTCATTTGAAAAAAAAAAAAAAAACCTGTTGCAAACATTCAAATAGAATCAGTAGCAACTTGAAATGCATAATCGCACTACCCAACTATTTACTATTGACGTAAGGATGTTCAATCTGGAACATAGATGATCTAGTGCAGTGGTGCCCAAACTTTTTTCACCTGAGGACAGGAATTCAAACTGAGATGCATATCACGGAACAGAACACAATTATACAATTTAAATCTATTTCAAAACTTTTAGATGACATAGGAAAACGCGGAAAAGGAAAGAAAAGTACAAACCAAGAGTTCTTATCATTTCTAAATGCTTATTTGATTGATACGAAGTTTCCATCTACTTTTAGAAATCAATTTCTGATTTACTTTAAAATTTGACACGATCATTCGTAATATCGAGGTAGAGAATTGGTTGTTTTGGAAAGATTCAGATTAAATATTTTGGGTCGTAATATCGGACAGAACAAGCCACATGGATCAGCGTCACGGGCCACATATGTCCTTCGGGCAGTAGGTTTGGCACCACTGACTTATTGGGATACTCAAAACATATTCCGCTGTTTATTCAAACCCAAAGACTGAAAAGCTGTACTCGTCAGTTGTAGAACTGGATCAACAAGCTTTGAGATGAAATGTTGCCCAAGATTTTATAGAAATCTTTTTTGGTTGTGACGTCAAAAATATGTTTTAATCCCATCATTTTTACAAATGATGCGTAACCAACCGAATCATCAGTTGTCTACATGTGTACACATTCACATATCAGTTGTTTGGATTAACATAAGCTCTGCAATGAGAAGTTTGATTCTGAAATTGTGAATATCTTTCTGGATGACAGGTTATTATTTGGATTTAGAATCGATTCCTGCATAAAGAAAAATATTTCTTGACAATATATATTGCAAATGCGTAATATAAAAAAGCGTAAATACTAGAAGAAATAAACTCAGGACGTATGCAAAAAGTAACACAGAAAGAATTTATTCACATGCCTACAAAATATGAAAGCAAATAACCTTACGAAATTTTTCATTGAATACATTTACAAAGTTTTCTCTAAAAATTTTGAAAAGATTTTTATTTGCATAATATTAGTTTAATAATGTTAAGTATAGTTGTGCCATGGTAAGATGGCGGATGAACTGGAAGCTGAAACGAAAATTGATTCTTTGTAGTTGATACGATTCTCGAGAACGCACCAAGCCGTAGCTTTTACTGTTGCTCGTTTTCGCTGATCGTGAGTTATACAAATGAAGTGTTCAGTTTCAGCTTTCAGTTCATCTGCCATATCTGCCTGGCTCAACTATAAAGTATCAGAGATTGAGCCAAATTGAGAACAACTTCTTAAACACAAAAGTTGAGCGAAGCCTGTGGAGCAGAACTCGAACAAAATGACTGTAGAACTGCAGAAACTATTTACGGAATTGAGATGAAAGACTCAGTCTTTTTAATTCATTCTTCGACTTTTCTCGGACAAATTCAACGTCAGGAGAAAAAGGAGGATATGAAAGTGCCCATTTCAGCGCTTTTCATTAGTGAAATTACGAGCCAAACAATGAACTTTAAAAGGCAATTGTTTTTGCATGCGCTGAGTGAACTAAGTGGTAATACTTGCTCAGATGGACTGAGTTGCCAGATGAACTTTTAATTTAATGCAATGAATATTGCACTTGTTGTTGAATGTTTTTGTACTGTTTGATATCATTTATGCCATTGTAGAACAATGAAAAAATTCATGTTGAAAGTATTAAACGCATTATATACTGTTTTTTGTGATCTATTTCACCCTTTTTCTCCTCTTAGCTCTACTCTATCATTGGCTCCAAGTTTCATTATTTACTGAAGCGACAATTTTACCATTTCAAAATGCTTTTTCTCGACATCATTTTTTTCAGTTTAGCAGTCCAAATGGCAATACAGTATTAAGCATTTTTAAAAGTAAATCTACAAATATTTATCTTGAACCACACAAATATCAACCCAGGTGTAAACACTATTAGAATTTCATTTATCATGCCATAGTAATTTGTATTTTCACGTAGTAATTCACCCCGTTAGAAATTCTCAAGTATAATATTTGTTATCACTCCATTTGCCCTCCCCCGTCTTTTAAAATAACTCTTTTTTTCCTTAAAGTTCCAATGATACCGTTCATCTGGTTAAGCTAGAAATGGCACGTACGGAAGGTATCATTGGTTAAAATAAAATAAAGAACACTATTAGAGCAATGAACTTTGCATTTTGGAACTAGAAAAGTTGGTATTCTTAAGAAGCATCATTACTTTGAGTGGCAGGTTCCATCTCAAACGTGTTTTCTGAACGAAAGTCTTCCTTTAGCACTGAATTAGCTCCCAAAACCATGAGAAGGAGAGAACAAGCGTTAGTCAAAACAGACTTTTAAAAAATTATATTGCTCCCCTCCCTTTTTCTTTCTTTTTTGTCGTCATTCATATTTGACAACGTAAAAAGAAAATTATTCACTCAAAAAAGAAATATATCGAATAGGTACTGGAGAAGAACAGCTATTAAAATTATTGCTTTATGCAACATTATTAAAAGAGTTAAATTATGCGTTCAAAAAACGCAAACAATATAGCAATGCTCTTACTGCAATTCTTCAATTTCAAAAACACGAAATTCCGAGACTTGTTAATGGAAAAAACCTGGCATTGCGCTGGTGCCCACAGAAAAGTTTCCTCTTTATTATTTAATGATATACTTATCAAAAAAGGATTCTATTAAATATTTCCGGATAATATCAGATATGTGACCCAAATAGGATGAAAAATACTGAAGTTGAACACCTGTGAACAAGCACAGCATTGTTGGTATATTTTACTAAGACTGCAGATTCACCCATGGGTTTTTGTCTCTACATAGCTAACAATTTCAATTGGATGCATGAAATTAATTTGTAGATGTTGCATTTAGCCTGCACATGAGGCCCCTTCTTTTTTTCTGCATTCAGAATTTTCTAATATCAAAAAGTACTTAACTTAATAAAAATACTGAAAAATTACATGTTTGTAGTTTACTCAGAATGCTTTAAACGAGTGACAAAAAAAACTATTAATTCTATTATTTACAAATAAATAACTAAATAAAAATCAATAGAGTAGACTCAGTAAACCGAAATGTGTTCTTAGTCCTTTATCTAGATTCTAGACGGCTTAAAATCCTCATATTAGTCTTCACAAAAACATTTCACATCCTTTCTTAATCTCAAAACACCTCCTGCAGAAAAGTTGTAAATTTTATCCCTTTTCAGAGATTTGAATAAAGCAGATTATTCTGGCAAACACTTCATAGTGCAGATAGTAGTATATTTGTAAATGGTTCTCTTCCCAAGTAGCACACTTCATTTTTTAGCCTACTTTCCCGCTAAAAATAAAAGAAAGACGAAAAAAGTATAAAAAATGGCTTAATGCATCTAAAAAATATCGCTAAGTCCAAAAAATATCGCCAAGTCTTAAAAATATCGCCAAATCTTAAAAAAAAAGTCCAAAAGAAAAAAAAAAGAAAAATGAATATTGAAAAATTAACAAGAAGTTCTGTCAAGAACTAAACGAGCCTACTTTCCCGTACATCGACATCGGCATTCTCGCATCTGATCACTATTCTCTTGATTATCTGAGACTAAAAATTATGTCAAACGAACCTTTTTAGCACTTAGAGCTGATTTCGAAAAGCAAAATATACCCCTCTCATCAGATGAAATAGACACGTAAAAAGTAATTAACGAATAAATAAAGTTTTGTCGCACCTTTTAAAGAGTGTAACTGTTACAGTTCCTCCGTAGAAAAAATCCTCCATCGTTTTCAAAAAAAAAAAAAAAAATAATAATAATAATAATAATAATAAATAAATAAATAAATAAAAGTACAAAGAGCATCAAAACACATTTTATCAAAGAAAGAAAAAAAAAGAAAAAAAAACTCGTCCGTTAATAAAATGTCTCGAATTTCACTTTTCATCCGTTGCCAGTTGTTAAATATAAATAAAGAATAAAATGTTCTCGTGAATGATAAATTTTTGTTACAAAAAAATCGTCTGCTAAAAAAAAAATAATAATAATTATAAATAAAATAAAACAAATGAATAAATAAACAAAAAATCGTCTGCACAGTCAGTCTTTTTTTTTCTGAGCCTGCATTTCCGCCATGTTTGCGGAGTCGGAGTCGGAATCAGAGTCCTCACAGAAGATTACTCAGAAAAGTACTTTACAAACATTATTTATCAAAACCATTTTCTTACAAAGTTAGTTTGAAGGAAATCCGACTTTAAGTTCAGGATCAACATTCAACTTAAATTCCCCGTAGACGCTAATGTTAATTTTTTTTCTGAACGGTTCAATATTGAACGAAAAATGGTTCAAATCAAAAAGCGAAATATGGGAATGTATGGGAAAGCCTCTCCGAGATCTTTCAAACAAAAAAAAGTTTATTCCATTCGGACGGTTCACTCAAAAGTTATTAGGTGGGGAAAGGTTGCTTGAACGGTTCAATGTTGAACGAAAAAATGTTCAAATTGAAAATTTAAATACGGTAATAAAGTATCCTTGCCGAGATGCTTCGAACAAAAAAAAGTTTGTTTAAATCGGACTGTTCATTCAAAAGTTATTAGGGGTGACAGCTTGTTGAACGGTTCAATGTTGAACGAAAAATTGTTCAAATCGGAAATGTAGATACGGGAATGAAGTATCCTTGAAAAGATCTTTCGAACAAAAAAAAGTTTGTTCAAATCGGACTGTTCATTCAAAAGTTAGCATCGCGGGACAGGTTGTTTGAACGGTTCAAAGTTGAACCAAAAATTGTTCAAATCGAAAAATCAAATATGGGAATGAGCTGTACTCGCCGAGATCTTTCCAACAAAAAAAAGTTTGTCCAAATCGGAATGTTCATTCAAAAGTTATTAGGGGGGGGGGGGGACAGACAGACCGACCGACCGACCGACCGACACACAAATTCCCCATCTCAATACCCTACTTTCAAATTTTTAATTTTTCGATATTCATTTTACCTTTTTATTTTTTTAACTTGGCGATATTTTTTGGACTTGGCGATATTTTTTAGATGCATTAAGCTACTTTTAATACTTTTTTTGTTTTTCTTTTATTTTTAACGAGAAAGTAGGCAAAAATTTGGAAAGTAGGGTATTGAGATGAAGAATTTGTGAGTCGGTCTGTCCCGTCCCCCCCCCCCTAATAACTTTTGAATGAATATTCCGATTTGAACGATTTTTTTTTGTTCGAAAGATCTCGGCGAGTACAACTCATTCCCATATTTGATTTTTCGGTTTGAACAATTTTTGGTTCAAATTTGAGCCGTTCAAACACCTGTCCTGCCAGTGGCGTAACTATGGGGGGTGTTTTGGGGCCACCCCCCCCCCCCTGAAACGTTGGTCCAAAAATGCAAAAATGAGATGAAGAAATATAAAAAATCCTAGAATGAAAAAGTACAATTCTTCTGTGAATATCATAGTGTTACAGACTTCATTGCTATCCCCTCCCCTTCCCAAAACTATTAAGGATCGTCTTTTTTAGGAAATACATATCAAAAAAATCCGGTGTTAGGCCTCCAAATCCCCAATTATCATCGAAATTCGTCTGAAATTGCATTTTGGAGCTTAAATTTCGAAAAAGCAGCTTAGAAGAATTTCTATATCCTATCATTTTCTTTCATATTATTAAAAATGGTCGACAATCGTGTTTTACTGAATGAGTAAGAGATCGAACATCCTCTCCTGGAACATCACCAAGATAATCTAGATTGGCGTTTTTAGAGGTACAATTTATGAAAATTTCCGTGTTCAAACCCCCGGACCCCCCTTCCATTTTTCTGCAGTAATATTTCTTAAAACTACAGCACAATTTTAGCGTCAGAGGTTGTTTCTCTTTGAAAGGTTGGCGGGTAAGTACGCATTTTCAAGTGCGTACTATAGATATATACACACATACATACATACAAAGTGTGGAAAAAAGAGGTTGCGCCCCCCCCCCCCGCAACCATTTTTTTTAACCTCTTGACAACTTTGAATATACCCCCCCCCCCCCTGAAACCAACGGGTAGTTACGCCACTGTGTCCTGCGATATTAACTTTTTAGTTAACAGTCCGATTTGAACAAACTTTTTTTTTGTTCGAAAGATCTTTTCAAGGATACTTCATTCCCGTATCTACATTTTCGATTTGAACAATTTTTCGTTCAACATTGAATCGTGCAAACAAGCTGTCACCCCTAATAACTTTTGTGTGAACAGTCCGATTTAAACTATTTTTTTTTTTTGTTCGAAGCATCTCGGCAAGGATACTTTATTACCGTATTTGAATTTTAAATTTGAACATACTTGGTTCAACATTGAACCGTTCAAGCAACCTTTCCCCACCTAATAACTTTTAAGTGAACCGTCCGAATTGAATAAACTTTTTTTTTGTTCGAAAGATCTTATCAAGAATACTTTCTTCCCGTTTTTTTAAATTTTCGATTTGAACAATTTTTCGTTCAACATTGAACCGTTCAAACAAGCTCTCACCCCTAATAACTTTTGAGTGAACAGTCCGATTTAAACAAACTTTTCTTTGTTCGAAAGATATCTGCAAGGATACTTCATTACCGTATTTAAATTTTCAATTTGAACATTTTTTTGTTCAACATTGAACCGTTCAAGCAACCTTTCTCCACCTAATAACTTTTAAGTGAACCGTCCGAATTGAATAAACTTTTTTTGTTCGAAAGATCTCGGAGAGACCATTTTTCGTTCAATGATGAACCGTTCAGAAAAAATTTTAACATGAGCGCCTACTGAGAAATTTAAATTGAATGTTGATTTTGAACTTAAAGGCGGATTTCCTTCAAACTAACTTTGTAAGAAAACGGTTTTGATAAAAAATGTATGTAAAGTACTTTTCTGAAAAATCTTCTGTGAGGACTCTGATTCCGACTCCGACTCCGCAAACATGGCGGAAATGCAGGCGCAGAAAAAAATGACTGACTGGGCAGACGATTTTTTGTTTATTTATTCATTTTTTGTTTAATTTATTATTTTTTTATTTATGTTTTTTTGGCAGACGATTTTTTTTGTTTACAAAAATTTTTCATTCACGAGAGCATTTTATTCTTTATTTATATTTAACAACTGGCAACGGATTAAAAATAAAATTCGAGACATTTTATTAACGAACGAGGTTTTATTTCTTTCTTTGATAAAATGTGTTTTGATGTTCTTTGTACTTTTATTTTATTTATTATTTTTTTTCTTTTGAAAACGATTGTGAAATTTTTCTACGGAAGAACTATAACAGTTACATTCTTTAAAAGGTGCGACAAAACTTTATTTACTCGTTTATTTACTTTTACGTGTCCATTTCATCTGATGAAAGGGGTATATTTTGCTTTTAGAAATCAGCTTTAAGTGCTATAAAGGTATGTTTGACATAATTTTCAGTTTCAGATATTCAAGAGAATATTGATCAGATGCTAGAATGCCGATGTCGATGTACGGGAAAGTAGGCTCATTTAGTTCTTGACAGAACTTCTTGTTAAAGGTTGTAAAATGGTTATTAACGTTGTAACAACCGCTTAAAAACGTTTAAAGGTTATTTGTGCTACCTGGGTTCATTCTAAAAATCCTTCAGTTGAGACTTTATTCCTTACCTAGTGCCGTTAACAGTATGTCATAGTATGACACAAATGGACGTAAGTTCTTGATTTAAAAATATCATCAGCAGAAAAGACAAAAAATGTGTCTCCTTTCAAAGTAAAGATTCTAATATAGCCGATTCTTTCGAATCGGGAAAGGATTCAAAGGATCACGTAATATTTCTTCATCATGCAGAAAGTTGTATCATGGGTAAATATTTCTCTCTGTTCTGAAAATCATTTTAGTTGATACTACATTATTCCTAAGCTACTACTCCTAATAACAACATACCATACGTTAACATAGCACCGATGCACTTAAACAGGAAATCCTTCCTTAGTTTAAAGATACCACCTGCATAGAAGACAAAAATTTTGTCCTCTTTCAGAGATCTTAGTAAAGCAGATAATTTTGACAAAGGGTCGCGTAATATTTCTTCATCGTGCAACCGGGAAAACATGGCTTGATTCTGACGCATTTCTTCTTCTAACATTGAAACGCTAAAAACAATTATTATCAATGGCATAAGAGAAATTATTGCACAACTGAGTAAATAGAGCGTTTGTGGAAGGTCTGGGTTTGGGTTAAGTAAAAAATGACATAGAAGCAAAAATGAGTTGTTGATGCAACTGAATATTTGTAGCAGGCAATACGCTGAAAATTTGTCTTCCAATAATTGTAAACAACGATGTACTTTTTTGTATGTTTTAAATGCTTAGACTGGCTAGATGGGTCGCAATTTCGGCGGACAACTAGAACTGCTGTACGATTGGTAATGTCTCTCAAACGTAAACAAAATATTTAAAAAACTACATTTAGCCAATCCATGTAGGAAAATATAAACAGATAATTCAAAAATCCAAAAATAAAATAATAAACTGGTGACAAGTAATAATTTTTTATATTAATCCCATACGTACGAAATTTTTTTTTTCGAAATTTTTGATGTGTAATATTGAATTAAAAAAGAAGCACCATTGATAAGTGGAACGCAACAGCAAAAGGACATCATATAAGAAACTGATAGTCTGTTTTTAGTCTTGCAAATTCCAACATATTTTTCTATATTAACCAAAGCTTCTAACATGTTTTCGAATTTCGGTTTTTTTAAAACGAACGGAAAGATACATCAGAACAGGAGAAAAGAACGTGATCACATATGAAAACATAAGCACTACTTTGAAATGAAGAAAATGTAGTGAAATGATGTGATAAACTCCGTTACAACAGTATAAGAAATATATACAAACAAACAAAAAGTTCTTGACAAACTTTTTCTCTGGTTTAGTTAGATGTAAACAACTCAGAATTCTTTTCGCAGTTTCAAGCTCCGAATCCATGAGTCCTGGTCTTCTTGCTGACTTGTCGTTGGTCTTTTTAATTAAATACATTAAAATTTTACACTTAACTGCGCACTATATGAGCAATGTATTTCCACGAAACTAACGTGTTAGCGAGTTGATAAGTCTTAAATGATGCTATTACGATTAACACGTTCAATGCTGACCTCATGACAATGGTAACCACCATCGAGCTGAAAAAATTTTTGTTGTCTAACTTGCCAATTCCGCTCTATTTTTAATGTAGATAAAGGGAAAAAAAATTAAATTGTTTTTTAAATATTCAATTGTGAAAATTTAAAGTTCTCCCCCAAGAGGACAGCCGCTCGCTACGTGAACCTGTTGCCGTCCTTCCAAGAGTTCATGCGCTCTCAACGTGTTAATTTCAGATTCTCCTTTGCCAAATTGTTAGGAATTACAATGCTAGTCATCAAGTTGAAAACAAACGGTCAACTTTTATCCCTTATATAATGAATTTTGTGAAAAATTTGATCTTCACAAAATATCACTCAATTCACGTTTTTACTTTCTTTTGCTGCTTTTATACATAAACTAATTTGTATTGGTAAAACTTCCTTGATTCCACATCTCTCCTTTTCACGCAATCGTAGAAACCTATTCGGGCATAACTGGGAATATTGACATAGGACAAAAATGAAAATAACTTTTAAAACATTCAATGCCAAACATTCGTAAGCCAAATCGCAGTTGTATATAGATGTAGAATATAAAATTCTGAAAAACCTCTCTAAACTCAAATTTCATTATAACTTAGCTATTTTAATTGGAACTTTAAAAATTAAACATTAATTTGAATTTCGGGAAGGGAAGAAAAAGAAATTTTATTCTGCATATTCAAGAATATTATTAGCAACATTCACTCCAAATGAGCATTCCTACATTAAAAAATCACTACAAACCAAAATTGTAAAACTGATTTCCTTTGAAACTTTTCAACTACAATTTTGCAACACAATTCGAATTAAATGTCTCTGAAAGAAATATTTCGTGACGCGTATTTTTCGATCCAATTGATCGCTTATGCATTTAAAGAGAAGTACCATTTGGTAGTTTTAATGTATTAAGTGTTTTCCATTTTATTAAACTACTGTAAATAAATCCTATTTCCCACAAAAGCTTGGAATTCAAATGAAGAGATTAATCGTTTATTACAAAAATAAGAACAAGTTCATTGATTTTTACATTACATTTAATGGGTTTAAAAATGAAGCTCCCGCACTGACTCGTAGGCATTGTTTAGTATTTCTAAATTTAACGTATTGAATGCATTAAATTGAGCAATACCTTTCTGTTTACAACAAGTTAGTAACTGAAAGAGTCACAATTCAGTAATACTTCTTCGCAATGATTTAGTGTTGCTATGCCGTAATTTATAAAACAAATTATTTGTAGACAACTCCTGTAACAACTACGATCCACTATCGGAAAATCATTAAAGGGTAACGCACAAAATCAGCAATTTATTCCTTAAATTTTTGCCAAACTGAACTGAATTTATTTTATTTCGAAAATCTATATTTGGCGGTATTTCCAATGTAGTGTGCATTCAGTGCTCTTCTCAGAGCCTGATTGCATCACCCGATTCACAAAACTAACAAATGCATTTCTTTTATGATGAAAAACAATAAACTATCATTAAATAATTACACGAGAAAGATACGGTATCGAACTATTTTTATGTAAATGATACAGAATTATTATTGAAGCGCGTAATAAATTTTTTCAACAAATTTGAAGGACACAAATAACTACAAAAATAAAAAAAATAAATATTTAAAATGTAAACCTTTTTAGAGTAAGCACAAACGAACTTGATAATCGTTTATGGCTAAATACAAACAAAAACACTGCAATGTAAATTTTTAAGTTCTTAATTTAGAATACCATAGCACAAACAGAAAAACAGTGCTCTTATCTTTTTTTTATAATCCTTTTACATAGAAAAGAATTCTTCTTGTGCTGTTAAACGATGGGCAATTTACTTTTAGCTCACACCCTCGAAACTAACAAATAAAATAGAAGAAAGAAAAGCGAGGTACGTATATTCGTTTTCAATATGAATTACTTTATCAGCTGGGTGTGCCCGCCTATACTTCTCATGGAGGATGAAACACACCCTCAAAACGCGGAAAAAAAAAAAAAGTCCGAGAAACTAAAGGTAGCCCCGAGGAGTTTTATTTGCGCATGTCTGCGACCAGATTCCCCCCCCCCCTCACTCTTCTCCGCACCCTTTGCAGTAAACAAATTAGAAATAAATTCTATCTAAATCTGTGATGAAATAATACCAATTCCTAATCCTCGGGAAAGCCAAGTACAGCATGTTCAATCTTTAAATTGGTAAAAAAGGAAAGACAAAAGGAAAAGAAAACAAGCAAGAAAATCATACTTCTTTCACTTTTATTCTAAATTAATTTTATGTACAATAATATAACATGAAAAAAAATTCTAAAGATCGGATCTGACACCAACTCCAGGTCCAGGGGGAGGCTCGGTGAGGGATGTTAACCCACTCAAAGGCTCGCATGCAAACCTTCCATTGCGAGGTCCAGCTTTCGGCACCCGACCCGCTTTCAAGTCGTTCAGGATCTCATCCACGTCATCCAAAGACAAATCTTCGTAGTAATTATCGTTCACCTGCAGCATGGGCGCATTGACACATGCCCCGAGGCACTCGACAACACTCAAAGTAAACATGCCGTCTTTGGTCATACCTCCAACATCAATGCCCAAGTTCTTCTTGCATCTTGTCACAACATCCTCAGCGCCACGTAGCATGCAGGGGGTTGTGGTACATACTTGAACGTGATACTTTCCAGTGGGCTCCCGATTGAACATGGTGTAGAAGGTTGCAACCTCATACACTCTCATGTAAGGCATTTTCAGCATGTCGGCTACGTAGTGCATAGCTGATATGGGCAGCCATCCAAACTGTCTTTGCGCCAGATCCAGTAGAGGTATAACAGCAGCGGACTCATGCCCTTCTGGATAGATGTTGATGATGGACTGAGCACGTTTCAGGTTTTCGGGGGTAAATTCGAAAGGAACGTCAGGATTGTTCTGTTCAGTGTCACGATGGACAAACAGTTTGTCACTTGTACAAGAGGTTGTAGAGAAAATGGTGCGAACATTGTTCTCTGTGCACTTTTTTAGGAAGCACCTCCGGCCCGTTAGAAGCAAGGACCTGGCAAGACTCTGCATTGTCAAATCTATGGGATAAAAAAAAAGTAAATGAAACTCACTAGAGCACTAACATTAATCTTTGTTCATAATACGTTACTTGAACTGGTGATCTGAACCTGTCACATTTCGAAACAAATACTGGAGAGTGGATGTTGATCGAAATTATTGATTTAAAAAAGATGCAGTTGCCTCTTTGAATAAATATGAACTGAAGGTTAAAAGTTGGGAGCGAAAAAAGTGAAAAAAAATATTTTTCTTTATTCACTCCATCATGACTTCTAGTATTCATCAGTTTAAAAAAATCATGCAACATTTACGAAATCATGAAATGAAGTTTGACCTGAGCTAAGCAAATTTACATCCTCGCATAACACCATCAATTTCATATCGGCAGCAAAATACATCTCTCTCAACTAGCTTACTTAATATTTCAAGTTATTTCAATAAAAACTAGTTTTTTTTTTTGTGTGAAAAAGTAATCTTTTTATATAAAAAAAAAGAAGAAAACCAATATAAAATTCATTATCTCAAACTGTGTCTCAAACACAGAGAAATACAAAAGAACATATGAATGGAACCGCGCTTTAGATTTTTAACGAGAAATATTTGATGGAAATAATCAAATGTTGTTAATTAGATTTTTTTTCAACAATAATGAATGAGAGTGAGCAAAAAACCCAGGTAAATAAGAGCATTTTTTTAGTGTCTGACGGGTGCCCGGCACCTATACATTTCCGAGCATCCCCATGGCTGTCCCCTCTGATTACAGGTGTTCTAAATTTAGATTCAATTAGTCCTAATTAGACAGATCATTGTTGAAAGTTTCATGTTTTCCAGAACAATGCACGCATAATAGCAATTCAGAAAATAAAGTGATCCCAGAAGCTTCAACTTCAACTCCTCTTACTCCAGAATTAATACAACTGAATTTTTTTCCTGTTTCTTTCAAATGGTGTTGTGTATTGGCTTTTTACCGTTTGTAGACCGTTGAGACCGGTAATTATTCTTTCATGTGGCAACACTATCAGCGAAGGACATTGCCATTAGAATATTGAATCCTAGTTTTCCCACCAATGGAGGCACCTGGACTCGATTTGATGCGAAGCTGCATTAGAAATTTAATACGACTGAATCTAAAACACAATCCACAAAAATAAAGAAATAAATACAATCTGGATGGACTAAAGAAAGGATAATGCAGAATACTGGCATTGACACTCGAGAAAAATTTGGTTGAAGCTGAACACATATACGTTTTATCAAAAAAGCAATGTGGCTCGGCTTTTCGGACAGTATAAAGCTGCCAACAGGCAACTAAAGACACAAGAAATTTTATGCGCATGAGTTTAATTAAATCATTAAAAATTGTGTAGTTTCTGCAAATGAAGTGGCGTAATGTTTTGAATAATTTACAGCTCTTATGCTCTATATTCCTTCTTGGATAAAGGAAGGGGCAGGTTTGAACAAGAATATTTAAAATTTTTAAAGCTTTATATAATATTGAGGTTAACAGTAAAATAGCTGATGTGACGAAGAAAAACATTCTTTTTGTCATGTAATATTAAAAACAAAGATAACTATAATCTGAATAAGAAATATGTTGAAGTTCATGCTTTTAAAACTCATTCAGGCATGCCCCCCTCCCCCTATTTAAATCATATTAGGGACTGACCCTCTTTTTTTGGTTCCAAAAAAAAAAAAAAAAAAAACCCCACTGCAAAAAGCATTTTTCAGATTTAGCTGATTTGATTATTAGTATCTTGAATCCAGATTATCAGCTATGAAAAACAAAATTATTACCTCAGGCACAACAGACCGTATCAGTTGCTCATAGAAGCTTTACAAAAGTTCTGCATGGATGGATATTTTCTGAACATAATGAATTTTTTAATCGCAATATTCCCCTGTTTCTTGTGTTGCTCACCCCTAAGATTGTTTCCAACTTTTTTCTTTTTTTTCACAAAGAAACAGCACATCTGAACTGCATTCGATGCATTGTTACCAAATATCTTAATTGTATGTTAGTCTTAAACTTTTTGTAAAAGCTACGTCC
>JAXGGA010012310.1:0-39200 GCA_038373865.1 Uloborus plumipes | reverse complement strand
TGTCAATTAATGAACGGAATCATTCAATATTCATCATATTATAAATTTCAGTTATAAGAATTTATAATTAATTAATAAGGTTTTATAAGTTAACTTCATTCTTTACCTTGATTTTCATTTGCTTTAGGCTGATATAATATTTGCTACAACGGCTCCTGAATTTTTCCAAGTTCGCAGAGAAAGAGTAAAAGTAGATAAAATGGACAGAGATCCCAGTTTATCCCCACCACCTTCTCCACACTGTATGTATTTTTCTACGGTACTCTTAGTTATTTCTTATTTACTATTTCTCAGTTTCACTTTTGAAATAATGTGATCTAGAGGATGGGCCAAAATAAGAAAAAAACACGATGAGACATTGGAGTTTTCGTTCGATTCCTCTTTTTAGTTAAATATGTAAACAAATATACCATAACGGAGTTTAAAAAAGAAAAAAAAAAAAAAAACGACATCGGTAAAAGGGATATTTTCTTAGTTTCTTGTACTCGGACCTGTGCTTGTTCTCTGAATTAAAAGTGTACATACAAAACTGGCGGATTTCTAAAAAAAATACTTCAAAGGTTTTTTTATTTTTCTAAGCTGAAAGAATTTATTACATTTTTTTAAATAAGCAAAGTAAATCTCCGTCCTTAGCATTATTTTTCTCATAAATCATTTAATTTATTAATTGCACAGCCTGAACCATTAATGTTCATTTCGCTCCAAATGTTCTCAATAAATTGTTTCAAATAATCCCTCAAATTTTACGACCACATAAAGGAAGTCAGCATGTCTACTATTTCAAGAAAGCTTTCGTTAACTGAAACAAAGCTTAGGTCTCTGTACTCTTCCATGTAACAAGAAAAATGTTCTTTCCTAAAAAGAAATTATTTTATTTATTGTCGGATTGCCGAATGCAATTGAATAAAAATACATATTTAAAATATATATATATATATATATATATATATATATATATATATATATATATATATATATATATATATATATATATATATATATATATATATACAAAATCAAAACATTAGCAAGTTCAAGTATGGATTTTCCAAAATAAAAATGCTAAATTTTTCCCATAACTCTCCAAAAAAGAAGTACTTAAAATCCCATTTCAAAATATATTTCGGTAATTTTATAATAATGACGAAGTACTTTTTAAACGTAAGTAAATAATTAATTCAAAACTGTAAGTGAATAAAGCTGAAAATATTTAACGTTTCTATCCCAAGTATTCCAAATGGAATCATTTAATGTACCGCCAAGTATTTGTTTTCCTCTAAGCGTGATTCTCAATGCTTATGAAAGCCAAATAAATAAGCTAAAGACTTATTCTCAAATTCATTTTAAGCCTATCTATCAATAAAATATGAATAACTAAATCTCAGAAGTATGTTTAAAAATAAAATCATTATTCATATATTCTGAATATTGTTGCTTTTGATGGCGAAAGTCGGAAAATGTTGAAGCAAAATTATTTTGTTTTTCTTTTCTTATTTTAGCTCAAGGTGGCTGCATTCCTAGCTCAGCAGATGGCGTTAAACCTTTCAGAATATTTCGTATTTCGTATACGTCCTTAACAGGTAGTTCTCCGAGTGAAAGAAGAGTCCCTACTCCCTCAACACCCACCCCTGCTTCGATGCTCAATGCCACAAGTACTGGTATAAATTACCTCACCCCAGGCGCACAAGTAAGCTCTTTTTTTTTTTTTTAGTTTTATTTTCATATTTTTCAAATGTTTATCATTTCCGTGAACATTGGCGACGTTTCGTCACTTGATTTGATACAAAGAAATATTTACATTATACGTGAAAGAATGAAAGAAATAAAGACAATACAGTTATGCTGAAATTCAGTGTCAAACATTACGCTTTAATTTCGTTGTTTTATTTTTTTTTTAATTTATACTTAACTATTTATTATTTACAGCCAAAGATAATATTCTCTTATTCTATAGAACTTGAGATTTTGATCACACTGGCAGCTAAATTTAAATTTAGCACGCTTGCCGCTTGAAATGTAGCATCGCTACAAGCTTAGCTGCCCTTGTGAAAAGCCCTCATCGTAGTATAGTGACTAAAATGGGACCTTTATGTAATATTCATATAACAGTCACACACGAATCCACGTCAGATGACAACCACGAAACACCACTATGAAGTCATCAAGTTACAGCAAACTTATGATTATCAATCCACATTGGCGGGAAAGAAAAAGAAAAACGAAATAAATTAAACAGAGAGCAGGGGATTAAAATTTTCCTTTCAGCTTTCCGGACACTCTGCTACCCAGCCGAATCTCACTCAGTTAGCCCGTATAATTAGGCTAGCTTAATTACTGCCTTTGGCCTTGTAGAGTTAAAGAAGATGCTTGCAAATGTTGAAGAATATTTTTTTAAAATAAGCAATAGCTGTAACTGGATTTAAAAAAGTGAGTAGGCAACATTTTTTTGGGGGGAGCTAAAGGCCTTATTTTAGACTATATTTGAGTGATACAAGAAAGACAGGCTTCGGAGACTGTGATATGAGTGCTTTTGGACTATAGCTTTAGAAACATAGTTTTAGTATAGTTTTGTCAACGTTAGGAAAACGGGGAAAAAGTTCGAGAGCTCTTCTCCGGTAATTCTTGGAAGCTGAAGTTTCAAAAAGAAAGAAAGACATTTTGGGCTGTTTTTGGTGATATATAAAAGTAAAGGGTACATTAATTTTCGAGGAACTTAAAACCAATCAATTAGTATTAATCTCTTTGATCTTTCTCCAAAAATTTTATGTAAAATAACCGTTTTGAAAAATATTTTTTAAAAACTTAAATCTCAGGAATTCGTGTTTATTTTGATCAATCCCATGTGTCTTTTTAATGCCTCTCATACACATACCGGCAGGCGTGGAACGTGGATACCTGGTGGAAAAAGAAAATTGTTGAGGGCGCCAAATTATTATCTTCTTGTGTGGAATTTCTTGGTCGGATCGGCCCTGCCCCCCCCCCCCTCATAAAAAAAACCTTTGTAGTGCCGAACCCCTAGTTTTTGACTGGGATGACCTGGCCTCTCGTCGGCCCCGGTTTTTGTTTTGTCCAAACTTAAGCTAAATTGCTTAACTTATAAATTATTATAATAACTTATAATAATTATTATATTAATATGATTTTTTTTCTGCCAACAGATTGATTGCTCTGCGACAGACAACAACCGACTCAGGGCAGATGCAAATGCTCGGCCCAGTCGCAGTGCTTCATCGTCCCCTTTGCCTCAACTTCCACTCATTCATCGCCAAGCATCGCCAACTCGGGGCCTCAACAGAGACCATATCCACTCTGCGAGCTCAGACTCAGGCCTTGGCAAAAGCCTAGGTTCTACCCCTCCGCCTAGTCCCTTCGTTGTCGCAGAACACGAGCCAGCGTCCTTCCACGACAGATGCTAATGTCGAAACTGTGAATGTCTTTTTTCATGTTGAATGGGATATTTGTTGTTTTATTCTTATGCAACAGAGATGGAGAGTACTGAACAGTATTCTTTTGCCATCAAGAGATATTTTTAAAGTTCCGATTTTCTGAATGCTTATTTCCTTTTCTTGAATATTCACACTTCAAAATTTTATTTATCGTTAAAAAAAACGTGAAAACATAAAAATAAATAATAATGTCCCTTAAAAAAAATTAAATGAAAATGAACAATAAAAACAAGTGTAGGAATTACATATAACTATTCCTCTAACTGCAGACACAGAGGGAAAGATAAGTATATATTTAAGATAGCCCAAGTTTATAAATAAAGTGTGTTTTTACAAGTTTAAAATACCGATTTTAGTGAGCAATCGCGTCCATGCAGAACTTACAAAAAAATAATCTGAAAGCGTTTTCTTCGTTCGGTTTTGTTTTAAGTAGTACAGCAAAAAAAATATATTATTGATTCTTGTGATTCCTTTTTGACTTTCTTGTGTAAAACAAAAATACAGAAACGATTTAATCCTTTTCTTTTTTTTTAGTTTCGAGAGTAGAAAGCTTGGATGTCTTGAATTATGAAACACTCACAAAAAATTAAAATGGATGAGCTTTACTAGTTAGATACGTTTCTCTAAATTGTGTAATTTACAAGTTTAAAATACCGATTTTAGTGAGAAATAACGTCCATGCAGAACTTACAAAAAAATAATCTGGAAACGTTTCCTTCGTTCGTTTGGTTTTGTTTGGTTTTAAGTAGTACCAGCAAAAAAAAATATTATTGATTCATGTGATTTCTTTTTGACTTCCTTGTGTAAAACAAAAATACAGAAACAATTTCATCTTTTTCTTTTTTTTAGTTTAGAGAGTAGAAAGCTTGGATGTCTTGAATTATGGAACACTCACAAAAAACTAAAATGGATGAGCTTTACTAGATAGATACGGTTCTCGAAATTGTGTAATTTTATTGCATTGTTGTGAACTATTCGAATATTGTACCAGTTTACACTAAAAATGCGTATTCTTAATTTAAAAGTTTGAAATACGCCCTATTTTGGGCATTTTATGTTTATAATGCAAAAATTAAATAATTCAACAACAAAATATTTTGGATAGTATTATGAAGAGCACGTAGTACTATTGCTATCGTGAATCAAGAGATAGAACACTTTAAAAATTATTTTTAAAACTGCGATTGCTTTAAGAAATGTGTTTCTTGAACACATGTCTGCTTTTAATGCAAAATTAATCTAAATACCAATAGGAAATTACTTAGCCTTTACTGTGCTCATCATGATTGATACTGGAGTTTCACTTTCCTAGAAATGCTGTTTATTTTAAACAAAACCATCTTTTTCTTCTTTAGTCTCTTAACGCCTAGTGGCGCATGAGGCCGCTAGCGTGGCTTTCCAACCTGCACGGTTCAGTGCCGCTTCCCTAGCTCGCCCCCAACTTGGCCAGCCAAAGGCATTTCGTTCTTGAATGGCCATCTGGCGCCAGGTAAGTTTTGGCCGGCCTCGCTTTCTTTTGCCATCAGGGGTCCACGTGAGAGCAGTTCTTGTTGGGTCTATTGCTTTCATTCTGAGAACATGTCCTATCCAAGTCCATCTTTGCTTTTTTACCTGTGTAGTTATAGGCTTGCAATTAGTGCGTCTGTATAGGTCTGAATTAGAAATTTTATTTGGCCAGTAAATGTTTAGGATTCTTCTCAGGTTTTTGGTTTGGAAGGCATCAAGCTCTTTTTCTTGCTGTCTGGTTAACTTCCATGTATTGCTTCCATAGAGTAGGATTGCTCTAACTGTTGAATTGAAAATTTGAATTTTGAGTTTTGTATGTATGTTATTAGATCGCCATACTTTGTAAAGAGATTTGAAGGCAAATTGAGCTTTTTTTACTCTTATTAAGATATCGGTATCTGTGCCTCCTTCAATAGAAATATGTGCTCCTAGGTAAGTAAAATTGTCAACTTCGTCTATTTCCTTTCCATTTATGCAGATTTTATCATTTTTGTTACTTTTGATTTTCATCACTTTTGTTTTGGTTTCATTTATTTTCAAACCAACTTTTCTCGCATTTTCTTCCAGTCTACTTGTTTTTAACTTCATATTTTCAAACCTTGATGATAATAGTACAATGTCATCTGCATAGTCAAGATCTTCAAGATGGTCATGTAGATTCCATCTTATTCCAGTTTTACATTCTTTCAGGGTGTGTCTCATTGTCCAGTCAATTACTATGTTAAAAAGCAGTCCTGACAACACGCATCCCTGCCTCACTCCTGTTTTTATTTCAAATTTTTCTGAACTGCATCCATTTATCAAAACACTGCCCTTGCTTCCTTGGTATAAGTTTTCAATGATATTGATTATTTTTTGCGGAAGTCCATAAATTTTCAAAATTTTCCAAAGGCATTCTCTAGTTATGCTGTCAAAAGCTTTAGCAAAGTCTATAAAGTTGAGGTATAATGTTGAGTTGAATTCAATGCTTTGCTCAATTATGTTTCGAAGTATGAAGATTTGATTCATTGTGCTTCTACCGGCTCTAAAGCCTGCCTGTTCGATTCTTAGCCTGTGTTCAATACTTTCCTTGATTCTGTTCATTAGAATTCTTGTAAAGATCTTAGAAGGAACAGATAGGAAAAACAAACAAAACCATCTGCTAACTTAAAAATACTTAGTCAACACAAACGCAAGTTTATAGAGAGAGAAGAAAAAAAAATCTTAAAATAGTTTTGAAATACTACAAGGGCAGTCCAAAAAATATGATATTTTAGACCATCATTATAAAATGTAATAAATGTTTCTCTCCAATATAAGAGGTTATTTGGTGTAACAAATAAGTTAAAGCACGTTTTTCTTTTCCTTTTTTTCAAACTAAAGCTACAAAATAGCCAGGATAGTGTACTTCAGTACGTGTTTCAAAAGTCCAAGTAAAATATATTATAGCAGTGACTGAAATTAAAATTTCAAAAGGAACCACCTTGTTACTAATTTACTAACTTATTGAGCCATAATTCGTAATTAAACTTGTTTTGAAAGTAGGAAACACATAACTTAATAATTTTTCTTTATGAAATATGAAAAGATTCCGGAATTTATTTCCTCTAACAAAATAAAAATCTTTATTTTACCTTTCATTAGATCACTTTCGAACTTCGATTTTAATTTTTTCTGCTTTTAAAAGGTGAATCTCCACTGAAATATGAAGCTGACATTTATTGATGCTGCAAGTTTTATTTTTCTTTCACTTTTTGATACTGACAGCCACTTATTCAAATGAAATTTAATCAAATTTTCGTACAAGCAGAAAGTAATTAAAGAATTCCTCATTGTCAGAAATTAAACTGTGTTACGGTACTAACGCACATCCAAAAACAAATTACTTAAATTAATAACCTGCCAGTTTAATTTACTTTGCCAAATATTTTCTTCTGAAATCTTTATTTTAAAAAGGAGTATTGGTAAAGAATTTCGACTTCAATCGTCTTTTCTTGAGCAAAAACGTCTTCCGTTTTCAATTAAAAAGGTGAAATAATGAGTAGCATTTAATTAACTCGTTAATAGACTTTAAAGTGTTACTTTTTTTCTCATTTGATGAAGTCACACCTTTGTACTGTTCGTGAATATAATTTCGAGCTGTAAGATTTTACTTTTTATTTCTGAACTTCATCTAAGACTCTAAAATGAAAATGCGACAAACGTGCAGCAAAATTACTATCATGCTGTAGTGTATCAACTTGTCATATTGTTATAAACATGACACATAAAGAGAATTAAACTTACATGCCATTTAAGAGTGATTTCCCTGTAAAAAAATTAGCTTTCGTTTGAAAATAGTAAGATTTAATTACATATTCTTATTAATCCGTATATATGTGTACAAAGAATATATATGTATGTGTGTACCTTATACAAATCCAGTTTACGTCGGTTCTGGACGAAATTTGGCAGGGAGATACTTGGACACACGGAAAGGATCATAGGGTGGTTTTTGATCGGGGAAAAAGTAACGATCTGTTCTAATTTCGAATAAAGAACTTCAAAATGGCTCTTTCTACTTCAAAATGGCTCTATCTAGCGAAATACTTATCGGATCTTCTCGATCTTGGTCTCATTCGAAAGAACACAAAAAAACCTGTTAGGAGAGTTTCCTTCCGTAGGTTTTCAAAACTCCTAATCGCTATCTCTACCCTGAAAAAAGATACGGGCGTTTTTAAATTTGGAAATATCCATTTTAAATTGGATTTATAAAAATCGTCTGCATGAGCGTGAAAGAAATTACTGATAAGAAAAAGGTGTTGCCATTTTGTTCTTGAACATAAACAAATAATATTCTTGCCTTTGCTTTTCCTGTAGCGGGGTTTTAAAACTTTTTGACGATTGATTCATTTTTCGTTCTGCACAAAATGTCGACTTTAATCTAATCGGGACTTTTATAGACACGCGTTACTTGACATAAATTTTATTCTCAAGGTATACTGGGCAGAGCCGGGCCACGCAGTTAACAAATAATAAAAATATTGTATTTTAATGGTAAAGCCGGCATAATATCATTATAAGCTGTGTATTTTCGCATTCTAATTAAGTAATTGAAACGTGATGTCTCTCTTTCTCTGTTGAATTCAAGCAAATAATGCACAACAGCAGCTATATCAGAAGTTCTTTTTCAGAGTAGAAACATAAGTAAAATAAATTTTATGGAAAAAATACGTAGGGGATACTTAAATAAAATGCATAAAAGAAAAGTGAAAATATTTTGCTGTGATTTGAGGACGTAAAAATAACTAAAATAAACTGAAGAGTTTTATACTTTTATCAAAATATTATTTTAAGCAGTTAGTTGTTTAAAAGTAATGAGAATATTCAGGTATTATTGTTATCGACTTGGATTTACTTGTCATTTTAAATATTAATACTGTCAAGTTCGCATTTTATTTAGAGCACATTAGTTACAGTTGTAGCTGGTGTTCGATTATAGATTAAAAATATTGCATAGTTAAATCAAATACGATCATTATTTAAAATTTAATGTTCAAAAATAATGAAGTTTTCATTAGTTTGTGCAATATGAGTAAGTTGATAAAGTAAATTTTCCTTCTTTATTAACAAAAAATAAAATTCTAAAAAAATAATAAAGGAATGAAGTTATCGTTGAAGAAATACTTTACCATAAGCATACAAATTTTACTAAAAATTAAAGTGCAAATATTGTTACATTTTAAGTATAATCATTAAACTGAGTATATAACATTTGTTGCAAATTAGTTTAAATTATTAGAAATGGCTGGATTGTTATCTGATGGTTTAAAGCAATAAAAATTTTATCCTACATAAAAAAAAGTGTATTCATACTCATTATCGCAGCAATATAGCAAAAAGAATCATTTCTGATGTAGCTGCTGTTTCTAACTATGCACAAACTTTTTGAAAAATTGTTGCAAGCTTCTTGGATATGATGCTTGTTGTCGTATAGCTATAAATCGATTTTTCGTCCTTTTCGAATCCTTTTCTATATGTAATTACTACTGTTGGAGCAAAATCAAGTCAATACCGCAAGCATATTTTGGACTGAGATTTCATCCTCGCTTTTAAAGCGCGATTTTTTCAAGTCCCACACTATGCGACAGCATCGTGGATGTTTCGCCGCTTGCACGCTTCTGTGATTTAAACAAAGCACATAAACCCCTTTGAACTCTCTCTACGAATGCGAGCTAATGAGGACACACATCAACAGCAGATGATTCAATAGAAAAGAGGCAGAACGTGGTTTGCAAGTACCTCGAAGCATAGGGGTGTAAGTGCCGAAATTTAAAGTTTGGAGATCGTACAAATGGTAGAAGAAAAACTCATATATTTGGGGGGCAAGGAATGGTACTAGAATCTCCAGTAAATGCTTCCTTGGAGAACTAGTACAAATAATTGCAGAAACTCTCATCTGCTTTCGGGTAACTGGTGGTACTACTAGTCCCTGGTAGGTACTGCTGTCGACTTCAGGGCCCCATCCAACCGGTTAAAAACCAGCGTTGTGCTAGGTACGTGGGACCTTGAAGTGAAAAGTGAAAAAGGAATGTTGTCCAGCATGGTTTGGAAAAACTTTTCAATGAAGTACTACTTGCAGTTTAAACGTTGCAAGTGCTTGACTCAAAACTTTAAAAAATCCACTTACATCCCTTTGCTTCAATCTGCCTCGTTCATATTTGACTTCAAAGTGTCTACAGTTGATGAAGAACATACACCGCACAGGCGAATCAACAACAGTGATGGTTCAACAGACCATCATTTTCAATGCAACTCGAAAATGCCATGAATGATAATTAAACATCGATCATCACTTTAATATACAGCTAGTCATCATGTTATTTTTCTCAGAGTTGAAGTTTGAAGATAAAGAAAACACTAATGTGGTTCGTTTCAACAAGAACAGCTCATAGTACTTCTCTTTGAATCCCCAATTTTCTACTCTTTTTTGACGCGCTGCATAACTTTATAGCTTTGTTCGCTGTATGTGAATTTTTCTCTAACCCTATGGGCATTTTAAAACTGGAATCGTACGTTCCAATAATGTAAGACAAATAAGTCTAGTCATATTGCGTGTTGTTTATATGTGTTGTTGTCCTAGAGCTACGCTCATAAGAGTTCCAGTATCACTAGAGAATTTTAGTCAAAATATGTAATTGTATTTTTTAATTTACAGCTTTGTCGAATTAATTCCAAAATTCAAAAAAAAAAAAGAGAAAAAAGTTTCATCAAATTGAAGTTTTTTCCATTCATTTTATGATGTTTTAAAAAGCTGACCAAAACTGCAGGTGGCGTTTTACAAACCATTAAATTTTATCAAAAGGAAAAAGAGAGCAGAAGTATAAGTAATGTAGAAAACGAATCTTATATGTAAACTACCCTGCTTAAATTTCCTTTTTTTCTTTCAACTCGTTTTATACAAGAGTATAAAAAGAATAAAGGACAACTTCTTTTATACGGGAGTATAAAAAGAAGTGGTTTTATCAAGAAATAAATTCTGTAATCTTAGTGCAGTTGAAACATACACTTAGATTGTCGGTAAAAGTGTTTAATGCAGGGTATGGTAATGCAGAAATGGTAAGGATTTATTTGTATTGTTCTAAAACAGTTCGTAGTGATGCTCTGTTACTAGCAATCACATTCTATTACAATACTGGGTCCTATGAAAAATCAAAGTTTCTTTTACCTTGTGGTAAGTGTCAAGATGTACCGCCATTTAAAAGCCGAGGTTTTGCTGAAATAAAATAATAAACTAAAGTATTTCCACTTTTTAAGCTGAGGCACACCCGTTTAAGGACGGAGATAGACGGGAAGAATTATTCATCGAACGAGTTAGCTTTCTTTACATAAATAATAGATAGATAACATTGTTGACCACAGAGAAAAGTAATTCAAAGTTATATATTTTTTCGCAGTTAATATCTTGTTATCAAAATAAAAATTTTATGAAAGTTCGTAAACTTGACCAAAAGCAAGAACATAAAATATTACTGTTTACTAGAAAATATTTAATTAAGATCTGTATTCGATGTTTAAATTTCTACTCTTCAAGTAGGAATTTCTCTAACCTGAATGTATTCACACTTTGATAAACTTAAAGGTTATAATTTCACAAAACGTCTGAGAATACTATTTTATGAGCATCGTTGGTTTTTTAAAAATTCTTAATGGACATAGTTGACATAGTCAACTAAACTAAATTAATTTTAAACGTTGATCACTTCAAAATGTTGTATTAAAAGATAAAATTGTCTAAAAATTGATTACTAAATGGAACATGTTTCTCACCTATAAAAATATAAGGAAATGTTGAGATATAAATCGTAGATGGCTGCATAGTGCCCCACATATTACGTAATATATATGCCACAGAAGATTTCAGTTTAAAAGAAAGACAGACATGATAGAACCTTGTGGTTAAATTTAAAGAAATGTACTTTAGTGATATAAAATATGAATAAAAAGTTGACACATATAAATTATTTCTCAAAAATTTCTTCAATATACTTCCTTTATTCGGTAAAAAAATATATACATTTTACCAGAGGAGGGAATATTTCTGTACCTCAGAACCAGACTAACGTAAGTCCATTTTCGTCATTTTTCGGTAGAGGGGAAAAACGATTGTCGAATACATCGTTTTTCCCCTCTACTGAAAAATGACGAAAATGGACTTACGTTAGTCTGGTTCTGAGGTACAGATTTTACCCTTACTGTGTAGTTTGGCTGTCATCCAAAAGATCAAACGATTCCATTCGTTGAAAGACAATTTGCTTTGCCGATCACGAACGATAATTGTTATTGACTTTGTGCCAATAAAGTTATGCCCCCAATTGCTCCCCAGCAAAAATAAACATTACTATCTTAAGGCGTCTTGTTTTCATAGCCAAACTATTACCTCCTCTTCTGTTTGCAAACGCCCATATTCTTCTCAGGAGTTTGGTTCAGCATTCA
This sequence comes from Uloborus plumipes, assembly GCA_038373865.1. Taxonomy (NCBI): domain Eukaryota; kingdom Metazoa; phylum Arthropoda; class Arachnida; order Araneae; family Uloboridae; genus Uloborus; species Uloborus plumipes. The sequence continues at coordinate 27,294 of JAXGGA010012310.1, read as the reverse complement.
GCAAACTGTTCGACTGTGTTGTAAGTGTAACTCTATGTCAGCATAATTTAAATGTACAATATGTACAAAAGATTTCAAAGAAAAAACTGAGAATTTAGAATATCTAAATGTATAGGGTGTCCGAATCAAATCTAACCCGATTTGAACAGTCGATTTAAAAAAAGTTTAAGCTCTACGAGGGCGATATTGGCAGCATTTGGCAGCTTAATTACGTTTACCAGCTTTTTTTTTTTTTTTTTTTTTGATGTCTCCTCTGACGCACTTGCGCGTTTTATGAGGGGACAAAGGAGAAAATGGCGTCCCCATAAGACAAGACACAAGGTGTTCTCTGGTATGCAATTCAGAACACAAATCCGTTACGAATCCATGTTTCAAAATGCTTTTATCTTGAAGTGGAATTCTTTTATAAAATGTTCAAAACATTCTTGCACGTTCCGATTTGGGTTCTTCACTGCATGCCAGAGAACACCTTGTGTCTTGTTTTATGGGAACGACATTTTCCCCTTTGTCCTCCCATAAATAACAAGGGCGCATAAGACACGAGACAAAAAAAAAAAAAAACTTCAAGAACTCAGGTGCCAAATTTTGCCAGTATCACCACTATAGCACTTAAACTTATTTTTTCTAATAGACTGCTCAAATTGAGTGCTTTTTATTCGGACACTTTCTATAATACTTCAGAATTGTACAGCCTAATTGAATTTATTTTTAATTTCTAGGATTTACTATGAAAATGAAAATTATATCCGCGCATTCATACAGTGCTTTATTACAGTGTGAAGAATGCTCAAATCGCAAAAGCTCAGATATTTAAAAAATATATTATCTCTTTGCGATTAGTGTCAGGTCTTTTCTATTTCCTAAAGTCTATTGAAAAATAAAGTATGTCTATATATTTTAAAATGTTGATGTTTAGAATATGATTTTAGAAAAAATATATAAATATAGATATACATATGTTATGATACTACTTGCTTATGCTCTTGGTTCGTTGTGTATTCTGTATTATGCAATAGCTGATTATCATGTGTTTTCAAGCTTTCTTTATTGAATTGCTAAGGAGTAAAGTGTCTTTCTCTTTTTGTGTTTCTTAATGTATATGTGATGATGGTCAATTACTTTAATTAATGCATTTTCAAATTATGTTTTTGTTTTAATAGGGTTGCTCAAAAATATGCTTAATTGTTAATTAAAGTTAACTCAACGTGGAATCGCGTAGAGTTAAACCATGTTTTGAAAAAGACCATTGGCTCTTCCACATTTCAAGAAAATCTCTCACGGCAAAAAAGTATTTTAGAGTATCTGAAATTTAATCTCAGGAACTCTCCTGGGCAAGCAGTACCATTCAAAGCTTACTTTTCATAAAAATAATGCATAACATATCAGGTTTTTGATTTAAAAAAGTCATTTCTTGTTGAAGAAGATTTTTCAAAGTCATATTAAGACATTATTGAAGGAAAGAAATAGGTATGAGAATATATGTTACACTTTTTTTTTTCTGATATTGTTATAAGATAAACAAGCTTTTAGTAGCACGCTCGGATTGTTTAATGACCGGTTAGTTAGAACAAAATACATCAAAGGAACAGATTGTGAATCTGATATTTATGTTGCCTTTTTACTATGGCGTGAATTTAATTTTAACTAAATCCATAAATGTCTAAAAAAAAGTAATAATAAGGAGAAAAAGGCACTGCAAATGTAGTTTGATGTTTTTAGCTTAAGTGCCTATTACAGAATAAAACTAACACTAATTTATTCCTGAGCTAAATTTAATAAACTAGACAGAGAAGAAAAATTACCACTTTCCGTTGCTTATCTTTTGATTTATTTATTTATCTGCTTTGACAAGAAAAATTATTTCTAATCAAAGCTGTTATTCGAGCTTCTTTCTTGTGGAAAAGAGTTATGAATAAAAACAAGTATCGTTGCTGAATAAATTTACTGTATAGAACTGAGAGTATTTTTTATTGAACGACAGTAATAATTTATGTGTTCACCTAGTGATTCAGCAACTTTCAAACGATGAAGCATCCAAACATTTGTTGATTATAGAATTATTTACGCATATTTTTGAGCACCCCATAAGTAAACGTCAGATTTTCATGCATTGTACTTTCCATATGCTTTGTGTCAATATGTGATCATGAAAGATTTTTTTTACCAGAGGCAAATGGGTATTTAATTTTGTGAAAAGTAATTTATTTCAAAAGACAAAAAAACGAACTCTTAAATTTATTTTTTTAATACTTTTGTTTTTCTTATCTTGATCTTAGAAATTATTCTTTCTTTTTTTATTGTGCTCGTATTATACTTTTCTCATTTCTTACACAAATGTTAAGACAAATTAAGGAATAAGTTTAATTCGGAATATAATAAGCTTATTTGAACTCGTATTTAAGATTTATACTTAACCCTTTGACGACCATAAAATCTGAAGTGGAATACAGAAGCTTGTGGAGTTAAAAATTTATAATAATATAATTTTTTATAACATTTTTTCCTACTAATATTAAGCTTCTGATGTATCTATAAGGTAAATAAAATTAAATTTAAAAATTAATTGTATTTCAATAACTAGAAAATCAACTTGAATTTAAGGTACTTATCTCTCTCATTATGGTCTGTAAAGGATTAAGTGGACACTTGCATTTTTTTTCTGAACGATATTCCGATGTGCCAAATATGAAAAAACGAGATGATTTCGAGAGCATGAAAAGTATAAAATCAAAGATAATATGTGACAAATTTTAAAGACTTCATAGCAAAGTTAAAAGCAATATTAAATCATACGAATACCGTTTAATACAGGAAGCAGAATGAATTTATCAAAATGTGAAAAAAAAATTACTTTTTCAGTTTCTTGTTTTTCAGTTGAAGTTTTTAAAACTTTGAAAAATTTTACATAAAAAACCAATCAGTTTTTGATTTAAACAAAAAGAAATGTTTGCTTAAGTAGAATCGCATTTTAAATTTACTACTCAGTAAAGTTTTTTTTTTTCTTTTTTTTTTTTAACATGTCTAAATTTACTTTTTATTTTCAACCAGATGCTCCTTAATATTTTTACGCTCTATAATTACTACACTTCATACGTAATACCATTATAAGTACTGTAAAATTAATAACGTGTTTCACACTGCTAAACAGTTTATACGTCATATCAAAACAATTATCTGTAATTTTCATTGCTTACGCTTAAAATCATTATTTTGCTTTACTCCTCAGCATTAGGCTTTACTGCACTCTATGTAGCCGCCAAGAATACATATCCGGTATTCGAACACATAAATAACGCAGCTTTGCTCACCTTTTTTTTTTTTTTTTTTTTGCAATTTTTAACCATTAACAAATAAACGCTAACAAAATAAATAATAACATTTCTAAATCTCGACGAGTTTTAAATTTGGAAAAAAAAAACAACTACTTTGAAACTTTCTCAATATTAAATGGGCATTTTTGAAGTAATTTATTTATGTGTATCGTTCTAACTATACATATGTTTGTAAAGTATGTGTTTTAGTTTCAATAGTATTTATTTTCTGAACAAGTTTTAGAAAAACATTAACAACTAACCTCGTATTTCTCAACATTTTCTTCAATTTCCGGCTTCATTTCTTAGTTCAAATTTTTCTCGCTTGTTGTATCTCGCTAAACATTTTTTTTTCTTGAAAAAATAGCTTATGTAGTACAGGGCAGGATAAAGCATATAAGGTATATATATACTTATAAACAAGCTCAGGAAACAGAATATCGTTAAAGATATACACTTAACAAAGCGGACGTGGCAAAGCTTCTATTGACAATTCATATTTATAATACCAAATTCAAAGACGCTGTATTTTCTCATGCTTATACATTTGTAATAGCATTTGTTCATATAAAGTGAAGGGAAAAGTTTACGTGTAAAACTGACTGACAACAGAGTATATTCATGCTGGTATAAAGTTTATTATTAGGGAATTTCAGAGCTTGTTCAAAGCAAAATTTTTTCGTTATTTAGTAAGCTCAATTTAATAAAATCAAGTTTTCTATATACGTTTACGGTTACGTGTATGTTTTGGAAGTATGAGGGACTCCTCAAAATTACTAATTAACAATATTATGCATTTATAAAAAGATCTGAAAATCTGGTCAAACAGATAATACTTAACTTTTAAAAGACTGGTTCAAACAATGAACTAATAAAAAAAATACTCGATTCTGCAATAATAACCTTGCGCCTTATCTAAAAGCTAACATAAGAGAAAAACTTTTCTTCTGATACTATTTTGCTTAATGTTATACAATTATTTAAAAGCTTCTCTCTAAGTAAGATTCGTGCAAAAAATCCGTAGGAAAATATAACAAAGCGAAAAATTGAGCTCAAAGAGGCATGAAGTAGTTTAGAAAAGACCCGTTAAACTTTAAAAAACGTTTCTTATAAACAGTTTTAAAAGAAGGCGAACTGAACAGCAGATTTCAAATTGACAATGGAGAAAAAATGAATTACTTAACAGTCTTTCCCAAAACTTAAGTACCTCTTAAGCTTCGATTGCTTCGTTCTCATCTTTTCATACCAGCTAATGAGTTTGACTGTTGATTTTTTTTTACTATCCGTTAGTTACGTAAATATCATGATGTTTTTTTGGGGGGGGATAGCAATTTTGCTCCGATAAAAGACTATATTCATCCCGAAAAATTTCTTGACTAAATATTGTTTTTTATTATCGAATACTATGCATTCAGCAATATTTTTCATTGTTAGATTTTTTTCTTCCTAATGATACCTCAATACAACACTATACTACGCTGCAAGGTTTCTTGACACTGGCGTCGTGACGTCAGTCAATGAAAAACGAGCTAGATAAAACGTCACAGCCTACTTGGCGAATTAGAGGAGATACTTAACTGCTTCTGAGCTCTTATTGGCTCCGCGCGTAGTGACGTTTAGTGTCATGTTAAGTTGCTTTCTGGTATAGTCTTAATTATTTATTGGCAACAAATATAGCTTCCGACATCCTTCGACAAAATAACTTTATTATTACTGTTATTAATATTCTTATTATTATAATAATATTTGTGTGAAAGATTTCTACAATAATTTTTCTCGAACATTGGTTTTAGACAAAAGGTATATAGTGCATCAATTAGGGTATCAATTATTTTTGAGTGTCAATTTTTATAAATTAATTACTTTATATAAATTAATATTAGATTAGAGTGAAACAGGAACGTCATTTAGGGGGAGCATGGGGGTCAATTGCACCCCACCCCCCAGTAAAAACTTGAAATAACGTCCCTGGAGTGAAACATCAATTTAAATAAATCTAATACGGTGTATTAATTTCAAGGAAACATCTAATTTATTATTAACCAGTCAATACCCAAACCTTGCACTTAAATGATAAAACTATTAAATAAAGGATATTTTTATACATATATAAGGAACTCAATTACATTAAAAGATCAATAGTATATATATTTGGAAATTGTTTCAGAATATGATTGCTTTAACTCTTTAACATTACGAATTATGCAATTGCTACGAAATTGAAAAGGGAATATTAAATCAAAATATAAGTTATTGATTGAAGTACTTCAGCCAACATAACTATTTCTCCTGAAACATTGGCCCTTAATCGCTTTGAAAGAGTAAGTTACAGGAAACGAAATCTATTCATGCTGGCAAATATTTGCATAGAGAGGTAGAAAACTGTGTTTGGTTAATTATTTGAAACATTGAATCTATTATGTAACAGCTTCTTAAAACTTCATTTCCGAAATGCTGCTCTTCTCGTTGTAATTGGTAGAAATAATACGTTCTGATGTAAGAGTGATACAGAGTAATACTCGAAATTCTTCAACTGCCGAGCCCACTTTCTTCTTAAATAAAAATACTTATGGAAGGTAGTTTTAAAGGGTCTTATGTAAGGTAATTTTAAAGGTTTATTCCTTTAACTAGTAATTCTCTTGCAGTGAGTAAGTGAATTTGAAATTATTCGAAATAACTTGAAAATAACTCATAATTACACACATACTTGTGATTACTTTAATGAAAATTAAAGCTTTTAAATTGCAATAAAGCTCGAAGTACAGCAAAAAATACTATATAAGCTCACATTGAGAAAATTAAAAGATATCAATACCTGAAAAAAATAAAAGGTGAGAACTATAAAAGATGTCTACAATCTTCGCGCGTTACAGCTGAAAAAGTAATTTCCAAACCCAATTATGATTCGTCAAAGTTGAGATAGTACCCCCCCTGTTATATATATATATATATATATATATATATGTGTCAGCAATGTTTTGATCAGAATTTGCGGTAGATGGAGTGGTTCAGTTTCACAAACAGCTTATACTTTTTAGTCTCTCAATGATTTATATTTGCTGATACATACTTGATGTGTTAAGTTTTTTTTTTCTTAACTAATGAGAAATGCATTTTAAACTGCATAATGTATAGCACTACAGTGCACGGTCCCGTAACGTACTGACTATACACTCCTGTATCGCATCATTGTTACATGCTGTTAAAAACTTCGATAAATAAGTCAACTAACTGTATCTAAAAGTTAGGTACTTAACATAATGGCAATGAGTAAAAGCATATAAAATTTTAAAATATCTTCGAAAGAAATCCAAACGCAATTGAAGATTCCATCCCTAATCATCAAAAAAGGGTTCCTACAGATATTTTATTCGCTCATCAGTGCAGGTGAAAATATAAACGTAAATTACTGCACCTGAACTTATCACTAATGACTACAGTAATTAGGTGATATCCGATAAAATAATTTTTTCTCTTTCTTTTTTTAGGGGAGGGGGATGAAGGTGAAACTGCTTTTTTTTGAGACATTTCTGGTGGAGACTATATCTTATACTTCCTACAAATTACGAAAAAAAAAAAGATGGCATTACCAGAGTTTTGCACATCGAGTGTGTTATACTAAGCTGCAAGGTTTCCTGACACTGGCGTCGTTACGTCAGCATGATGTCAGCCAATGAAAAACGAGCTAGATAAAACGTCACAGCCTACTTGGCGAATTAGAGGAGATCCTTAAATGACTCTGGCTCTTATTGGTTCCGCGCGCAGTGACGTTTAGTGTCAAGTTATGTTGCTTTCTGGCATAGTTGTTTCTTGTGCTTGTTGGTTTTTGACTCGAACAGAGGAAGGCGCTCTAACTTAAAAATTGGATTGACTGGTTTTATCCTAAAAACCTTAATGAATATTTTAATAGACGTACTTTTCTTGTCTAAAGCAGTAGCTTCCTAAAAGCTTGCTTTACTTGCATATCGTTTTTTCTAAATTTATTTATTTATTTATTTATTTATTTATTTTTTAAATTTCCCTGACTTGCAATTTCTTTTCCGACTTTCAAAAAATTAAGATAGTGGGCCAAAATTTATGACATTTTGTGGTATTTTTTCAAGAAATTTTAATTTGTTCATTTTAACTTAAGTTGGGAAAAAATTGTTTTGACAGATTAAAGTACATAGTTTGAAGTGGTATATATTTTTAACAAAAAGATAAAGAAATTGTTTCCCAGAAAAAATAGTTGTTTTTCCTCCTTCAGAGCTCCATAAGGAAATCCTTTAATTCAATAGTTTACACAATAAAAGTACCTTCGAACATTATTATTTTTTAATGTATCTAATCGCTAAAAAATGTTCTCAATATTGTTCTTACAATCCGTCGTTAAAAAAAAAACGTTAATGTAGGTTTTTCTGCTTCCTGTTCAACTAGACTTGTACTCTTCATGTAATTTAAAATAAATACTTCATCAGTAAGCCATTTTGATTATTTCTTGCATCTCCATATTTTCAAAGTATTGTACATATCATTTATTTAAATTTGCAGCTTGCGCTTTTATCTGTTATGTGCTAAATTTTGAAAGAATTGTGCACCATACGCTAAGTACGTGTGTTTCTAAATGGCCAAAGCCAATTTTGTCGTTTTTTGTAAAGTTTTCATGCAATGAAAGATCAGCAATGTCATTATCTCTATACTTCGTACAATGTGTTTTTACGTTTACCTTAAATGTTGTTGGAAAGTACAGCTCTTATTAACCTTTCTTCTGTACATAATATAAATATACATTGATTATATATACATATATATACATGAAGTTTATGAATGTCTGTAATATTTTCATATTAAAAGTGTTTTCAATCTGTTGTTGTGGATTTTCATTTTCTTGCTCAAGATAAGATTTTCCCTTTTTTTTTTTTTTTTTTTGTTTTCTTTACATTAGTTATCTAACTGATCGTTGATCATGAATGCCACGTTTAGATATTTTACAATCACTTAGGGAAATATTTACAACGCCAAATATCTACTAATATTTTAAGTAAATTCTTAAACATACAGTTGATCAAAATCAACAGTTGATCAAGTTAAACTTCATGGATCAAGAAAAATAATTAGACAAGTCATTTTCAAAATTTAATACACATATTGGAATGCCTTGTGCTTAAACCAAAAATAATTTTTGTTATTATCGAATGCTAAAGTTTTGTAACTTTTATTTTAAGCATTCATGATCTACAAGTGTCCCATGCAGTGCCTATTTATTTAGTATTAGGCACGTTTTAATTTCAAATGTTAAAAATGAAATTTGCCAAGTACAAGCTGTGGACAAAGTTAAATAGTTCATTCTGTTTACTTTTTCATTCATTTTTTAAATCACTTACGTATTTACTAAATTATTAAATTTATTTACATTCCGTTATTTTCTAATTAACTTATTCATTCACTACTTTATTCACTCATTTACTTTTCACACGCATTAACTTATTTACTTAGTCGTTAACTGTTACGTTTATTTTATTTTTCATTTGAAGAAAAATTATTTCAGCAATCAAATAGAAAATATGTCCCTTTTTTTAAGGTACAAAGTTTTACCAAATAATAAAAAAACGATATTTCAATGCAAGTTTTATTTTAATTACATTGTTCTTTTTCGAGATTATCAAAAGTAGATATTCAAGTTCTGTTTGCAGAAAACTGAACTGCTACTGCTAGTAACTGTCAAAATTAGGTTAGAGCCAAACATAGGAACTTAAGCTAAATTAGTAATAATAATTATAGAAAGTTACTACAATCTAAGTTTAGATGCATCTAATACAGTTTTTGAATATAACATACATTATTGAGAAAGTTAAGAAATTTGAAAAGAATACTCTTATTGTTATTATTTTGAAAACTACTGAAAACCTTTTAAAAATAAATTAACAAACAAAGATGTAATTGCTTCAGAATGATTACACAGCGTGTAAGCAAAAGCAGCATTTCAAAGAACGAGGAGCAACTAAAAATAGTTTCCGTACTTCGAAAAGCACGCTTCAGTGATACATAGAGTAAGTAGAGCGCCGATTTTTTGAATTCCAACTAAAAGAACAATTCACTTATCCGAATTGTCTAAAGTGCCAAATTTTTGCTTATCCAAAATGGAATATATTCCCTCTGATTCAGAATTCACATAATCAGCGCTTTGTGTCTCAGTCAGTATCAGTGTCAGTTCAGTTCTCAATAGCTATGTCTTAAACTAGAAAAGTTTATCAAAGAACACTCAATTTCCAAATTATATTACGCTTGTAATTAAACATGGCATTAAATTGTGGTTAATTTTAAATCTCATCCACCATTGCATTTGAATCTTTCAATCCTTATACACTATAAAAAATAGATGTTTTTACAATATAATACAGCTGATTTTACAGAAATAAACTGTAAAATTTTTAATTTGACAGTTCATTACCGTGCATTTTAGTTTTAATCTGGAAACTCTGCTGCCAGTATTATGCCGTTGTTTTTACAGTATAATACAGCTAAATTGTACGGCAATAAACTGTAAAATTTCTAACTTTACAGTAAGAAACTGGAAATTTGCTAGTTTTAGAGTTTTAACTGGAACCTCTGCTGCCACTATTATACTGTAAAAACAACTATTTATATTTTGCAGGGTACTTTTGATGTTGTTCGTGTCGAAAAACATCTTCTAGGTTTTTTTTTTAAATAAAGCAAAAATAGAAAATTACAGCTTCATCAGAACTCTCAGAAGCAAAAGTAATAGTCCATGAGAGGCAAACAATACACCTTACACTTCATAATTTAGATTATTCGCTATATTTTATACTTATTTTATTTATTCCGCTTTTAAAAGGTCATTTGTTCTAGTATTTTTATCAGCTATTTTTCACGATAGATGGCGCCACGTATATGCTAATGACATTTCTGCTAAAGCAGGATGGTGGGTGTCGGACGTCGGAATATGAATGTGCTGGAAAATTGATAGAGACAAAATTAGAACAAAAAATCTACACAAAATGGAAAAAATTGGAACAATGCAACAAAAATGTTTTTGGTTTTTCCACTTATTTTTCAGAATTAAAGCAATACCCAGGGCTGGATAATTGAATTGGCCAACTATTCCTTGGCCTGGGGTCCCAAAATGATTAAATTACTTCAGTCTATGGATAAAATTGTTCCCCCCCCCATAAAGTTTGAATACGAGGGGTCCTTAAAAAGTACTTGGTCTAGGGCTCCATTATATCTTAATCGGGCCCTGGCAATACCTATGCATTTGTCCGCATGTAATTATTATTCCAATAAATGTTGTTGTTCTTAAAATGTTCATCTTAAAACAATCAAATATCTATCTTATCACTCTGTAAGGGCCTAACAAAACCATTTGTTATTAAAATTTCCAACAAAAAGAAATTTGTTTTATTTTTAAACACTTCAAAAAAAAATGTTATTAATCTTAAAACTTAAAACTCTCTTCAAAAGAAATACTTTTATGATCGAAAAAATCATAAGTCTGTAAAAATAATTTTAATTATTGGAGTTTATTTTGCTTCCTATTTAAAACTCAGGGGAAGAATAGAGAACATTGACTAGCGAATGAACATTCCACTTCGTAATTTGTTGGGAAAAAAAATAAGTTGTTAAAATATTTTTCTTGGCAAAATTGGAAGTAATAACTTTCTTCTACATGTTTTCAAAAGGAAAACAAGCGTCTAGAAAATGATGTTCATACACTGGGTTCTTTTTTCATTTTAATCCCCTACAAAACCTTATGCACATCGACAAAAGGCCACGCACATTTTTTTTTTTTTTAATAATTACACATATCTAAAGTGTTTTTATTGTCATGTGGGAAATGCTACAATTTGTAGCGATGCTATGAATTTTTGAAAATGAAATTGAGCTTAAATGGTTATTCACTTGTCGATCTACCTTCTCACTTTCTTACTTCAATTTTATACAATAAGATTTTTCAAATATGAAAGCATTTAATATTAGACTGTTTTTTAAATAAAAATAGTTATTAAAAACAACAAAGCAAGCGTATCAATAAATACTTAATAATTCCATAAAATATCTTTTCTTTTAAATAGAAAAAAAATAAACGTGGAGATTAAGAAATGGGTGTTGGTTAGTCTCTTCCAGAGAAAAAAAAATGCATTTAATTTCATTATTAAGAGAACATATATCTTTCTATAACCTCAAACACTTATTTGACTCACAGTTCTACGCATCACTAGCCAAGGAAAGAGAAGGAGAATAATATCCATGAAGTAGATAAAACGAAGTTCACACAAATCATTTTTAATATCCATTCGCTTTATTTCGTTGAAATCTATTAAACAGGCATGCTGGAAATACCTGAAAAATTAATGTCAAGAAATAAAAAGCACTATTCATCGCGTTAATAAAGTCATAAAACAGGAAGCTTTAATAAAATTTTACAGCATTAAATGACGTCAAAGTTGCACTTAATTGTAATCTGTCGCGTTTGTTGCCTCTGGAAACATTACACAAGAAGTATTATTTATGGTTTCGTTGACACTTTCGTATCAGCTCGTGTTTATCAGGTTTTGTTTTCTTTTTTTTTTTCCGCTTTCACCCGGACGTGTTTGAACTCCTGCACAATGTCACTGTCAATTTGCGTTAAAAAAGCCGCTAGTATCAAAAGAAACCGGAAAACCATAAAAAAAAGGGTAAAGTTTTAAAATCCCTGTTTTTTTTTTTTTTTTCGGGAAGTTAGAAAAATGATAGATTAAAATGTTGCTACCAAAATATGCTTGCAAATTCTAGAAATGAAAGTTTCATTTCTCTGGAAATAGAACTTCTCTGAAATTTATTATTGCAGAGATAGTGTAGTACTATTAAAAAGATAACCCTCACTTTAATTCCAAATACAATTACATGCAGAAGTTATAAAGTAATAATAGAAGATAGGTCATCTTACAAATTTAAATTTAGACACGCAACCAGTGGTGACGAACTTTGAAGATCTGATTTTCTGCAATCAGGAATGCTGTCAAACGAAAACAATAAAATAACACCAAAACACGAAGAAAAAAAATTATGTGCAAGAATGAAAGATTAATGTCGGGATTCCCAGAATTCCTACTAACAATGGGGAGAAGGGATGGTCGAGCCAACAATGAACTCCTAAAATGATTGCCCTTGCATATTATGCTCGTGTTTAGAAGCCGTAATCCTTTAAAATATCTTACATGTAAATTGCACACAATGCCAAAAAAGCTGTTGTTTTTACAGTATAATACTGGCAGCAGAGGTTCCGGTATTATACTTTAAAACCAACAGTTTAATTTTTACAGTGTAGCTAAACAGCTTAAATGACATACAAATCAAATGAAAGACTGTAGTAGATGAGTCAAAAATTTTAATAGAACAATCAAAGGAATAACAATGTGAAAAACTGGATCATAATCGTAATGGAGTAAAAGCGTAATCAAAAGAAGACAGCCTAGTTTCCATTTCGAAATACTGAAAAACGAGAAAGCGTTTCAGGATTTTTTTTTTTTTTAATTAACAAATTTCTGCTTTACCAATCTTGTCTAAGGGATAAAGCTTTCTTTCAAAAATGTACGCAGAGTAAATTACTGCGTTACATCCGTACACCATTACCATACACCATTGCACAAGAAAATACTGAATGAATTTATAATGAATTCAAAAATCTCGGTGAGTATACCTCAATCCCATATTATGGGGAAATTTAATTCAAGTATAGATAACGAATTCCAAGACGAATTTACTTCAAACAAACTTTTTAGGAAAAGTTCTCAATGTTGAACATGCACAGGAAAAAAACTTTTAGCTGTTATAATGTTATTATTTTAAAACAACTAATTTCATTCTTTTCTTTTAATTTATTCATTCATTTATTTATATTTAAACAATAGCGCCTACCGGAGAACTTCAAAACTTTTTATATAAAATACCAACAACACTGAACGTTAATTTTTGATACCAAAAAATTGAAGAAAATAGTTCTAAATAGGTTCTTAAATTTTAGGGACAAGAGATAGGAAGAAAAGTTATCAACAAAATTCAAAATACTACAGTCTTAACACCAGACCCGAATCCGAGAAAAAAATGACTTAATCAAAATGAAATTAATTCAAAACACAAATGTTTGGGGAGCTTTGAGGGTCGGAGGGAAAATGTCAAACTCCCGACCCTGACTCAACTCCTACAATTTAGGACCTTCTACTCCGACAACGAAGCCAAGGCAGATGTGCAGACTAGGAGGGATAATAACCAACTCCGACTCTTGTAATTTTAAAGCTCAGTTAACGACTCCTGCTCCAAAATCAGTCCGGCCTTCAACTCCACAACCGTCTCCGCAGCTTTGGCTTTTACTGTGAAATAATGACTCTTGAGATTATTTTTGTTTCCAGTTTTATTTTATTAATTTTATTTTTGGCAACGGAAAGTGAAAATAAATTCGGAGTGCTTAATTTTTTTACAGAAGGAAGTAGGTACGCAGATCATTTGATTTTGTGGATGAAAATCATTTCATTAAGAAGACATTTTATTATTTATTTATCTATTTTCTAATGCATATTTATTGATTTATTAATCTTAGAAACGTATGAAATAAATCTAAGGTGCATTTTTTTATCCAAATGAAGAAGCTACAGAAGATCTCTTTTTTTAACGATGAATGATTTTTTCATGGAAAAAAGGTAAATTAACGGCATTATTTGAAAGATACTACGACTTTATTTATTGTATCATTTAATGTTTACGTATCTGTTTCATAAGATGAGAAGGTAGAATACGGTTTTAAGCAATCCGCTTTAAATAATATAAAGGTATGTTTGACATAATTTTTTGTTTTAGCTAATTAAGAGCAAGTGATCAACACCGCAAACAAATTAAACAATACAAAAGAGAGGAAATAAAACCCTGAGTATCGGCTACAACCGAACCCAGTATCTCAGGCAAACTAAGCTAGCGTTTTTTCCGCTGTGCCACCAAGGTATAATTAGTAGTGATTGTTAATTTGTTAAAAAATTGCTGGCTCAAATTTTAAATTTACTCGAAAACAGAATGTATAAACGAACACGTTTTCAATCATAATTACACTCGTTCTTTACTACATAGAAATACACATACACACAATCTAACATACTACTCCTTTTCCATGTTAAATGAAAATGTCAAATGTAATTAATATAATTCATGAGCAGAACTCAAAACTTCCCTCTTCTAAATTGCTCAATTGCTATTAATCACTGTTTACCACTCGAAAAACATGTAATTTCAATATTTTTAAATACTAGTTGCTTTACTTCCTTCGCTTTGTTATTTATTTACGCAACGGTCAATCATAATTATTTTATTAAACCTCTCGTTTAAAGCCTCTATTAAGCAATATGCATTGAAAATATTTTCAGGTTTCATGCTTTTTAAAAACAGTTTTGAAGGTCATAATATTCATCATATGTTGGAATGACCTACCATAATTATTAAAATGAAACGTCTTTGAAAACTCACTCCATCTTGAAAAACAAAATGCTTGCATCAAAAATCTAAATTATATTTTATTTTTGTCCTGCAAAGAGAGATTGCTTACGTTCTTATCGATTGGAGTTCATGTTCTGATATTCCGCTTCTTAATTTTCATGTTTCTTCACTTTGAAAAAAAATTAAAAAATAATAATAAAATCGTTTTTATTCGCAAAAAATTTCGTCAGATAAAAAAAAAGATTCTAAATTTCACACATTTTCTTAGAATTTCTAAAAGTAGAATGTTAGTTGGGGGGCTAAGTAGCCAGTGACAAAGGTCGTAGAAATGCTGACTAAGAGTTTTCGCATTGAACAATGCATTCAAAATCAAGCCTTATTGATAGAACATAATGGATTTTAGTTTTAATGACCAGAAACGCGTTATTCAATGTGCATTTAAGTAACAATGTGATTTACAGTTAAATTATACTTTTCACCTTTCAAAAACATGCAAAATTCACCAGTTAAATTTCTCTTGCTCGGACTTAATAATGAAACAAAATTTAATAGTAAAAAATTTAGCTCTACTGCGAAATAATAATAATAATCTACTGCGAAAAAGTAACATTCTAGTGCCCAAAGTGCTAATAGATGTATTATTGCATATTAAAAGAATCTTTTTCCACCGAGAAAAACTTATATGTTTTGAGTTTTGGAACACAGAAATTAATTACGACACAGTGAGACCTTTGTACTCATCCCGAAGTTCAAAATTTTTCTGTACTAAAAAGCTCCCTGTATGATTAAGAAACTTAATGCAATTTAGTTTTTAATTTTGTGAATCGCGATTTATTTATCTGACGTTTAAATTTTCTTGCTAAAGTTATTAAATACTAAACAAAGTTAACAGCTGGATATTATAAGCTTGCTTAGTACAGATGGAACACATCGTACCTTGGTTGCATATTAATTTAATGTAATAATTGAAAAAATGTACTAGTTTTTTATTTAAACTCTACATTAAATGCTCTTTGTTGCTACAAAAGTAGCAAAGTTAGAACACATAAATGCGGTGCGTGGCGGAGTATGTAAAAAATATGTGTGATCCGTAGTGACACGTCATTAAAATTGCACGAGTCAGAAGAAATATTTTCGAAATTGAACCATTCACGATTAATTTAGCTTAAAGAAAGCAATGAAGATATATAAACGGTCTTGGTGGATAAAAAAAAGTCTAAAGAGCATTATAAATGTCGTACACGTGTTTTAATACTTAAAGATAAATCAGTGTAAAATAGTAATGCTAAAAACTTTGATTTTCTATAATACTTTTTTTTTTTTTTTTTTAAGTTGTACAACTTCTGTTACTAGGGTGCGATATCTAACTCAAGATTTACTTCGAATGAATTGCGTATTTTCCAGTGTGATAATTGGAGCCCATTTGTTCAAAAATTCTAAATAATAGTTCTAATTTATATTTTAGATGACGTAATAAATTAAGTTTACCAAAACGCTATGGGGTCATTCCATATAAAGTCAACAAATGGGCCGTGCCGCACCATTTTTGATTTTAATGATATTTGGTAGGTAATATGCACCAATATTCTGGACCTCCAAACTGTTTCATTTTTTTCTCGAAAAAATTTTATTCTCGAGATATAGCCATTTTTTTGTTCCGCCGATGAGTAAAATTCGGCATTTTCGATCTTTTTTCTAACAGCTATGGTAAATTTACTTAAAGTGGTAGAAAGATAAAACATAGCTTATTTTAAAGCTAAAAGAATGAACTTTTATTTGTGCATAAAAAGAAATGGTTTGGGTTAAGCCTAAATATAAATTTTCTCGTGTCAATTCGCGGTTCAAAAAGTGCCGTTTTCGTCATTTCAAGCATGAAAAAATATATGAAGGACTGACAGTGGGGCTCTAATTTTTTTTTCTCTTACACCCAGTTATAGATACTAGAAGCACAGAAAAAAGTTAGATGATACCGGTAGTCTTTCATTATGAAAAAATTGCTTAAACTTGAGAAAAAATGAAAATTGGCCTTTTTCATTCCCCAAAAACGGCCTGTGGAACAGGTAGTAAAAATTTACAAATGCATGGAGTAAAAAGGTGTTACGTTGCCCTTTAAAATGAAACCAAAACTGTCTTGTTATTCCAAGGCATTAAAGAGATATAAGCTTTCAAACTTTGAAAAAAAATGAAAAATATCCTTTTTCACTCCCCAAAAACGGCCTGTGGAATAGGTAGTAAGAATTTGAAAATTTATAGAGCAAGAAGGCATTACATTGAACTTAAAAGGAAACGAAAACTGTCTTGTTATTCGAAGGCATTAAAGAGATATAAGCCTTCTAAGTTAGATGATTATTATGAAAAAATACATTTAACTTCAGAAAAAATGAAAAATGGCCCTTTTCACTCCCCAAAAATAGCCTGTGGAACACTTAGTAAAAATTTGCAAATGCATGGAGGAGGAAGGCGCTACATTGCCCTTTAAATCAAAACAAAAACTATCTTGTTATTCTCAGGCATCAAAGAGATAAGGCCCTCTGAAAATTGAAAATAATTGCTTTAACTTATGCTAAAAAATCTTGCATGAATTTTCAATTTTCAGAGGGCCTTATCTCTTTGATGCCTGGGAATAACAAGATAGTTTTTGTTTCGATTTAAAGGGCACTGTAGCACCTTCCTCCTCCATGCATTTGCAAATTTTTACTAAGTGTTCCACAGGCTATTTTTGGGGAGTGAAAAGAGCCATTTTTCATTTTTTTTCTAGTTTAATGTATTTTTTCATAATAATCATCTAACTTAGAAAGCTTATATCTCTTTAATGCCTTCGAATAACAAGACAGTTTTTGTTTTCTTTTAAAGTTCAATGCCTTCTTGCACCATACATTTTCAAATTCTTACTACCTGTTCCATAGGCCGTTTTTGGGGAGTGAAAAAGGATATTTTTCATTTTTTTTTCAAAGTTTGAAAGCTTATATCTCTTTAATGCCTTGGAATAACAAGACAGTTTTTGTTTCATTTTAAAGGGCAATGTAACACCTTTTTACTCCATGCATTTGTAAATTTTTACTACCTGTTCCACAGGCCGTTTTTGGGGAAATTGGCCGAAAAAGGCCAATTTTCATTTTTTCTCAAGTTTAAGCAATTTTTTCATAATGAAAGACTACCGGTATCATCTAACTTTTTTCTGTGCTTCTAGTATCTATAACTGGGTGCAAGAGAAAAAAAATTAGAACCCCACTGTCAGTCCTTCATATATTTTTTCATGCTTGAAATGACGAAAACGGCACTTTTTGAACCGCGAATTGACACGAGAAAATTTATATTTAGGCTTAACCCAAACCGTTTCTTCTTATGCAGAAATGAAAGTTCATTTTTTTAGCTTCAAAATAAGCCATGTTTGATCTTTCTACCACTTTAAGTAAATTTACCACAGCTGTTAGAAAAAAGATCGAAAATGCCGAATTTTACTCATCGGAGGAGCAAAAAAATGGCTATATCTCGAGAATAAAATTTTTTCGAGAAAAAATAAAACAGTTTGGAGGTATATAATATTGGTGTATATTACCTACCAAGTATCATCAAAATTAAAAATGGTGCGGCACGAAAATTTCTGAAAATTTGTTGATTTTATATGGAATGACCCTATGATGGATTTGGTTTGATATAGGTGGGGCTTTTGTGGATCAACATCTACGTTGCAAAAAATTAACTGATGGTTTTACAGTATAATACTGGCAGCCAAGGTTCCAATTTAAAACTGTAAAATGCACTGTAATAAACTGTAAAACTAGCAATTTTGCAGTTTCTTATTGCAAATTTAACAATTTTACAGTTTATGGCCGTAAAATTTAGCTGTTTCATACTGTAAAAACAATAGTATAAAACTGGCAGCAGAAGTACCAGTTTAAAACTGTAAAATGCATGAGGATAAACTAAAATTAGCAATTTCACAGTTTATTACAGCAAAAATTAGCAATTTTACAGTTTATTAAAGTTAGTTATACAATTATTTACAGATTATTGTTGTGAATTTTGATTATCTTTTAGTTTCGAGCTTAAGTACGCAAAAACCTAATTACGAGAATAATCAAAATAAATATACACGTGCTCCCGGACTTCCGCCCAGATAGCCTTATCTAGACAAAGATAAGTCATTTAAAAGGGGTAAACGCTTGAGTCATACAGCAGGTGCAAGTACAAACAAAAGAAAGGTCATAGCAAGGTGAAATACTAAACGATTTCACTGGTATGAAATACTTGTTTAGGAGAAGGTGCCAAAATCTGCATTGACTTGCATTGAAAGTAAAATTTAAAATTAGAACTATATGCAGTCGTAAAATTGGGATCAATGACCGAAAATGAATAGCAAACAGATGAGAAGTGAGAGTAAAATACACATAAACGGATGGACGGATGATGAAAGCACAAAAACGCTAAATGCATGCACAGCACAGGGCCCGATCAAGCCTTAGTGGGGCCCCTAGACTTAGAGTTTGCGCGGGACTTTTTCTCTCTTAAAAAGTGGTAACTAACAGTGCTCTGAAAAAAAACATTTCCTTAATTAAATACAATATTTGTTCTACTTGTTCACAATGTTGATTTTATAGCGATTCGAAATTTTGCTGTGCAAATGTTACTAACTAGGGATGCACTGATTAATCGGCAGTACCGATTAAAAGGCCATAATCGGCCCATTTGTGATTTATTTATAATCGCCCAAATTTGACCGATATTTGGCGGCAAAAAATAGTTTTATATATTATTTTTTAAAGCGTATCTTCAATAAGAAACTATAATAATTAAATTTCCTGACAGTAAATAATTTTCTGCAAACATTACTATAACTTGTGATATAGAAGTGTACAGAGTAAACCAACCCAAGAAGTTCAGAAAGTGTGTAAAACCGAATGAAATATTTTTGAAAAACCAAACAGCTGACATTAAGATAAAATTTCAGGACTTAAAATGCAAAAAACATAAGTACTCAGTTTCATTTATAATCTGTCAAATTTGCCGATTAAACGAAGGAGGACATATTTCTAAAATAAATTATTTTAAGTATGCCTTGAACAAGAATTTGTCATGAAAAAAAATCATAAACAATGAATAAATTCTGCAAACTTTCTGACACAAGAATACAATGGTGAATGAAAGTGTAGTGAGAAAAAACAAGACAAATAATTAATTAACTGTATAACGGAATGAAATAAAAAAATAACCACAGTTGATGCATTTTTTTAATAAATTAATCTTTCCAATTTAAATAAATATGCACATATATACCTCGTTGCAAGATTTTTCATGTGTTGATATTTTTCTCCATTATCATGGTGTTTTTAGACAGCTTTATAATTTTGAAAGATTAAGTCTTGGATTAAATGGCTTCTAGTAATTTTAAAATGAATTTAAATTGACAGAGAGTGCTTCTAAATTAGCGTGCTCAGCACACCAGGTTTTTTAATTTGAATTTTCATGTCTAGTTAACAAAATGTAGTTTTATGAACAATAATATGGAGATTAGCTAAAAGAAATTGAATGACATTTTGAAAGTATTTTGGGAAACTTAGGAAAATGGAAGACCTAAATAGTTTCTCGGAAGTAAATTATTATTTCCAAATCGAAATTGTAAAAGAAAAAAAGACGTGATGGTGAAATTGGTACTATTAATAATAATCAAATCATTAATCAAGCAAGACGATTAATCGGCTGATTATGAACAACCGATTAATCGGTAATTGGTAATCGGGCAATTTGCTTATCGGCACATCCCTAGTACAAACGTTTAGTTTAAATCGCAACTAATAGAGAAACTAAAGAAAAATAATTTTTAAAAAGTTTAGTTTTTTTAAATAGTAATTTCATATTTAAAGAATAATAAATGTAAATTCTATCACATCGAAAGTAACTTCAAAAAGAAATGAGGACCATAAATCTTGGGGATACCTGTGCCGGGGCAATTTGACCCATCCGTAATCAGGGCCTACGCATTAGGGTTCATCGAAAAACACCATTTTTTTAAATCAAGCTTTCAAGAGGATGTCAAAGTAGACTTACATTGTTATTAGTATTAATGATTTTTTTTTAATCTGAGTTAATATGTTCAGTTGTCTCTGGGGGCTTTAATTATACAAAATTCGTTCATTTTATCGTATTGTGATTATTACTTAATTAATTTTTTAACGAAGGCATTGACCCAAGTCAATAAAAATTTTCACGCTTTCTAAGGATACCATATGGTAACTTTTTGGCATTATTGAAGATAAGGATTGGATTTCTAATTACTAAAAATATATGTATTGAAAAACGAAACTTAATTTTTTTAAGTGAACGACCCCACAACCCAATTTTTCACAAATGCGATAACGTAAGGTAACTTATAAGCAGAATTGGTAATAGCTTAATTCTAAATATTGGAA
Source organism: Uloborus plumipes (assembly GCA_038373865.1). Classification (NCBI taxonomy): domain Eukaryota; kingdom Metazoa; phylum Arthropoda; class Arachnida; order Araneae; family Uloboridae; genus Uloborus; species Uloborus plumipes. Next base: position 6,113 of record JAXGGA010012310.1, on the reverse strand, counting down.
CAAGCACGACTGGAACTAAAGCACTATTGGAACAAGCACTAAGGATTCCAATTTCAATGGCCCCAGAAACAACTGAAGCTATCCACTCCAATTAACAAAAAATTGCACAAATGCTAAAAATATCATACGGCAATTTTTTCTCACAGTTGGAAATTTTATATTTGAAAAAAGTACTTTTCGATGTACCCTACTGTCATGCCCGATAACAGGCCATGTCAGCCTAGTAGAAAAATAAGCTCCCGATCAGGGACGTCATTTCGAAATTTTCCGGGGGGGGGGGGGGCAAAGGGTGCATACAGGGGCGGCTCCTCATTATGGGCCAGGTGGGCCGGGCCCACCAAGAAAAATTGGAAGAAAAAAAATGCCGAATAAAATATAATCGTTTTGTATTTCAACCAACAAAAAAGAAAAAAAACAAAACAAAACATAGGGCACAAAATATATTTTAAACCTTCAGCTCCCCCCCCCCCCCTCCACATTGCTAATACAGCACAAAAAAGTTTTCAAACTCCATCAATTTTAGCGTTTCGCACCTAAGCGCTTCGCATTAGCACGGCTTTAAGAACGAATTCGTGGGCCAGATCAAAGCGGCCCTCGCCAAGCCCCCGATTTTAGCCAATCCCAATGGCTGAATTAAGAAAAGCAGTGAGAGATGACACCCCATTGTAACAATCGGCAAGTGGGCATTTTTTATCTGGCCCAAAATTTCCCTTTGTCCCTAACCAAAGCGGTGGAGAGGGAAGTGTCCCTCACTGGTTACAGAGGAGCAGGGAATGTCTGGCCCCTGTTGTTAGGGAGAAAACTTGCTTTTCATTCCGCTCTCCTGGTTTTTCTTTTATTGATTTTTATAACACGTCTTCTTTTTTTTTAGTCTTTCTTTTTTAATTTTCAACACCTATTACTAACAGGCATAGAGATTGCCAGTTTCATTACCACCCCCCCTCACCTATTTATAATACAATGCATGCATATTTTATTTATTAATTTGCGTTTGAAATTCTTATTCTCAAAATTTTTGTATGAAGACTTTATTTTTGACTTGTAGTGCGTTTGCCATTTTCTTGGTATTAGTTTGAATTTAATCTCATTTGTCGCAGTGTTGTGTTAATATCAGGGCTGCGGAGTCGGAGGAAAAATTGTCGACTCCGACTCCGGCATTTTAAAACTTTCGACTCCGACTCCGACTCCCGACTCCTGCTTTTTTTTTCTTATTTATTTTTTTTCCCAAATGTGAAGAGGGAAACCCCTTAACAAAGGTTGAAATATTAAGTCCATTTTTAAGAGTTTCATTTTTATTCATGGTCGTAGAAAGGACTCAGTTTAGGCGGGGGGCGGGTAGCAGGCAGGGGTATCCCAGTTGGAGGTCATGGGAGGTCATTGTGACCTCACAAAAAGTTCAATTTTCTCAAGAATTCTCGTAGGTAATTTCACCACATTTACCTCAATTCTCGGAGGTCACTATGACCTCCCAAAAAGTCCATTTTCTCATGAGCAAAAGTCAAGTGCTGCTCTTGTCATTTGACTCCGTACAAAACGAATCCTTTTATTGTTAAATGGCCAAACTTTATTTTAACATTTTTTATTCACTTGCTTAAGCCCAAACATAGCAATTCGTTTCACAAAGCAGACCCGCCATTTTGAAGATCTTTTTAATGATCCTAGATGCTTAGGATTTGGATATATTGGAAGCTGAAAATTTGTATATGTTAGTTTCAAAGATATGTTTTCACCTCCATAAAATTTCATCCAAATCGGGGGTGGTCGGAGTCGGAGTCGGAGTCGACATGTTTTTCAGCGACTCCGACTCCGACTCCTTTGGTCCAAAATCCGTCCGACTCCGACTCTTCGACTCCGACTCCGACTCCGCAGCCCTGGTTAATATATTAAAAAGTCTGTAAGTATTGTATGAACTCTAGGAATTTGTCATCCTGCCGGGTGTGACATTATAAATGCTTGGAGAAGTGATAAGTATTCTTAAGCTCCAAATGCTACATTTATTTAGCCGAATCATGACTGCATTTATATCCAGGACTAACGAGAGACTAACCCCCGCCCCCTAAAATATCAATGAAGTAGTCTGCCCCCCTCCCCCTCTTTGATGATCATCCCTACAACTAATATTATCACACTCAAAGGGATTTTAATGTCCGAAAAAACATTTAGATGTTGAATAAAAAGTTTGCTACTGCGCATTTTTTCTTATATCTTATGACACGTAACATTAACCTTCTACTACAAATACACTAAAGCAGTAACCAGAAAAAACAAAACTTAAAACATTGAACGTTCATAAAAATATTGAGTGGATCAAAGTCTACTGTATATAAAAACTATATTCAGCTTAAAATGTATAAATGAATACATTTATTTTGCAAATTATTATTATTTTACAAATTGCTTCATAATTCAAGAAACACGTGGACATAAAATTTCGCAACATTTAAAAACTATATTTTGCAATATATTTTCCTGAAGGTTTATAATATATGAAATATTAAATATTGTTTAAAAGCAATCTAGTTAAATAAATATATTATATCAAAGTTTAATAACGGTACCTAATGGTTGGAAAAAACTAGGCGTTCTGCAAGATTTTTTATTTCTAACATATGAGCAATGAGCATATAACACATATTGATGACTGTCAGTCAAATCATGTATCCGAAAAGGTTATTATCAGTTAAGCAAATATTCTGATAAACATAATTAAATTAGTCAGTTATTTGTGTTTTAATTTTAATGGTATTCGAACCGGTAGTCAAGATCCTTTAATTTTGATTATATTGTAAGAAAAATAAGTGTTTTAATATTGTTATGTACTCTTTGTGTATTTCCTGAAAATAATTCGATTCATCTCATTACTAGTTTGAGTACGACCATAGGTAAGCGAGTGGGACGATAACTGGTCAAACTCCAGTGTATTCCAATTTATTTAAAAACATATACATGCATTAAAATTGAAAGTATCATAGCTATAAAAGTGACATTTTAAAGTTCTAACACCGTTAGGATTTGTTTTTTCATGAACTAAAATTGCAACATTTGTATCCAAATTTTAAAAAAAATGTAAGCATGCCTAGATCTAGTCATTTACTTTATGAGTTCCTTAATTTGATGGAGGCTTTCAGAAAGTCATGGTGCAGATTGTCGAAATTTTTAGGGGGAGAGAGGGGGTGTTTTTAGGCAGAAATTTTCTTTTTCTTTTTGAGTGTAGTCCCGTAATGTTTGAGGAGGTGCGCCGCCTTGAGGCGTGACACTTTTGATGTGATAAATATTTTCACTGTCCGAAAATGGCAAAATTATGAGAGAAAAATTAGTGATATTTTGAAAGTCGGTCGTCTGTGGAAAACATTGTCATTAGTATTACATTGATCGCTTAAGGCTGGTGTAACATTTAAAATATAAAACCTATGTATCAAATCAAATGTGAGATAATTTTGCAATGCAAATTTGTATTAATAAAATTAAATATTATTTTAAGTCGCTCAGCATTAGTTTACTAACTGTTGTTTCCTTCATTGTATCTGTGTAAGCATTAGTGGGGAAAGATATAATTGCGGGCCCACCCACTAAGTTAAGGCACGAGCCGCCACTGGTGCATACACAATGCAAAATTTTCCAAAAAGTGGCTAAAACCACGCTTACTTATATGCCAATACATTGATTTCCCAAAGTCAGGGGGGGGGGGCAATTGACCCCCTGACTTTGGGGGCGCAATAGTCCCCCTGCCCCCTAAATGACGGGCCTGCTCCCGACCCTTTGGCGGAGGGGGCAGGTTCGGAAATGGAGTGCTATAAAATTTGCAAATTTTATGAGTTAAGGGGGCCCCGTTGACAAATTTGACAATGTGCCCACCTTGGCTCTTAGTGGCCCTACCTACTCTACATACAGAAAAAATGAGGAAGATTAAAAAACGGTCTCCCAGAGAAGCAATTCAACAAAATTAAAACCAGTTTCAAAAGAACATTTTTTAAAATTCAAACATAAAAATGAGACACTAAAATACTTGCACGAGAAAAAAAAAAAAAAAGAAACAAATTTACATCTGTGGAAGTAGACTTACGAGTTCACTATTCACATTGCATTATGATTATGATGAAACGAAAGTGCATAGATTTAACTGTGACGATTTGTAGTTGTTAAATTGATTTAAAATGAAACATAGTAGGATAAATATGTTGTAGCGAAATATTTGAAAAATAACGCTTTGTCTCTTTAGTCGTTAGTTTCTCTCCTTTTTTGAGAGTAGTCGTTCTACTCTCTAATGATAATTAAAAGATGTTTCTAACTGAACATACACTGCTCGACACTGAAAATGCAACAACAAGAAGGAGTGGTCAGAAATTGAGGAAATTTGGTAAGAAGACAGAGACAGCATGGAAAACAATAAGTGATATTTATTTCAAAATAAATAAGCAAAATTTAGAGCGAGGACGGCGTCGGCTCAGTAAGAAGTAGGACCACCGCGGACAGCGATGCACGAAGAAACACGTCTAGGCATGGAGTCAATAAGCCTGCGGATGGTGTCCTGAGGGATGGCACTCCATTCCCTTTCAACCATTTGCCACAGTTCGTCCTCTGAACGAGGCAGTGGCAGGTTCTGCAAACGGCGTCCAATCACGTCCCACACATGTTCGATTGGTGACAAGTCAGGAGAGTATGGTGGCCAGGAAAGCATCTGTACACCTCGTAGAGCATGTTGGCTGATTCGAGCACTGTGAGGCTGGGCGTTATCCTGTTGAAAAATTGCATTTGGCAGACCCTGAAGGTAGGGGATTGCCATCGGCCGCAGTACATTATCTACATATCGTTGGACCGTCATAGTGCCCCGAATACGAACTAGAGGTGATACGGAATTGTATGCAATAGCGCCCCAAACCATTATGCCACGTTGTCGCGCTGTGGGGCGTTCCACAGTTACTGCCGGATTCGATCTTTCTCCAACTTCGACGCCACACACGTATGCGATGACTATCGCTGGACAAACAGAAGCGGGATTCATCTGAGAACACTACGGTTTGCCATTCTGCCATCCACGTCGCTCTGGTCCGGCACCATTCCAAACGTTGGAGTCTGTGCTGTGAGGTCAATGGCAGTCTTCTTAGCGGGCGCCGTGATTGCAGGCCACGTGCAACCAGTCGACGGGAAATGGTTCTGGTCGACACAGGAACATCCAGGGTACCTTGTACGTGCTACAGAATCGACGTACAAGTGACTTGCGGGTCCGCCACAGCTTGTCGGTGAATCCGTCGATCCAAGCGGTCTGACGTCACTCTGGCTGCACCTGCACCCCTCAATGCGGCTACATTTCCTCTGTCCAACCATCTCCGACACAGCCGATGCACAGTGCTTGCATCCATGTGGGTATCAGCTGCAATTTGACGTATGGACCAACCTCCCCTTCTCAGTCCGATCACCATACCCCTTGTAAAGTCGTCTATATGCTGGAAGTGTCTTCGTTGAGGACGGCGTGGCATTCGGACACACGTATCCTTCAAAAACAAAAACCAAATTTCTCCGATAATTAGTCTGGCAGAAAAACCAACATGAACATAGCCCACTTTTCAACTTCATTCTCTTATATCTTACTTCACGTGCGTCGGAGAGCTGCGCATTTCATATCATTTACATAATTCAGTGACGTACGTCTACGGTAAAATTTGCATGAATTTCTGACCACTCCTTCTTGGTGTTGCATTTTCAAGGTCGAGCAGTGTACATTCAGAATTAATGATAATTTTATTCCTGGCATTACCAGAGTTTTGTATGTTATTATTTGCAAACACGGCCACTGACATTTTGACATTTGTTATATGCATAATAATGTAATCAAGCATCAATTGCGTCCAATCTTCAAAGACGCTGACGCACTAATCTAAAACGCTACTGAGAATGCATAAGATAGAAAAATTTCGAAATGAAATCAAAAACCCTTTGAAATTAACCACTGTCCATTCAGAAGAAAAGCACAAACAACGCAAGAAGCGGCAACTTTGCAATATTTTTGCTCTAATTACATTGTATTAAGTTTTGTCGCACAGATGAATTTACTCTTCTCATTGAAGATAACTTTTAGAAATGTCTTAACGGTTGTGTAAAAAAATGAATAGAGA
>JAXGGA010012309.1:0-39202 GCA_038373865.1 Uloborus plumipes | reverse complement strand
TGCAAGTGAAATCATCCTCAGAAATGGACTCCTCTTTTCCCTCATACAGGCAGAACATCTGACAAATGTCGCAAGAAATCCACCTGCTCCCCTTCCCATTCTTAACCTCTTTCAAAATGCATATAACACCCATAATAACTCAAATGATCCACTTATACAAAAGCAATACAAAAAGACAAAAGTGCAAAATTTTAAGAGTAACTTCTAATAATTAAAATAAGAAATCATTTGAGATAAAGATACAAAGAATGCAGATAACTAAGTCAGTAGTAAATAAAAATTAACTTGCTACACCCAACAAAGAACACAGGCCTAACAACAAAGGAATCACCACATTTTAGGCTTAGCTCAAAAATTTGAAAAACCCTTTAAGAATGCAAGTAAAGCAAAAATAAGTCTCAATGCACAGAAATACTAAATTATATGCTGAAATACAATAAAAATACCAAAACTGATACAATAAAAACAAACAATTTACATTAAAAATATCACTTAGCTCAGAGCAGCAAAAATCTCCCCTGCATGATCATTGGATCATATGATCATTGGATATTTCTCAAGTCCCGCGAAAAGAATTATAATTCATCTAGGCCATCTCAATTTTAATAATTTTTATCAAAGAAACCATTCATTTTTTAGTCACGATGATACATATGCTACTTTTCACATTAAAATCTGGTTTATTTGGGACACTCTGTCCGAAAAGGCTCAGGCACAATTCTTTGTTTTTTTTTATGCATTCCGATTCAGTTGTTCATCTACTTATGCTGTCACGTGCTGTTTTTGACCCAAGTTGAAGTTGTGTAGGGTTAAGGGGCGAATCGTCAGTCTGAGCCGCTTTTTCAATTCCTTCATCCTTAAGAAATATAATTTTTCTTGGACTTTTTGGTCAATACGCATTTCTGAATTTGCTCTCCACAAAGTAAAAAACAATGTGCTACCATACTAGAGCCGATTTAAAAGACAAAAAAATGATAAAGTAGGTTCATTTTCAAATTTCGGCTTCCAAACTTTCTCACCTTCTTTACACGAGAACTAAAGAGCTTTTGAGATTTTGATTATTTATTCAGCAATCTCCGCACTTTATAAATGTATAATACAGTCCCACATTTCCTCCACCAATCCCATTTCGAGGTATATTTGCATAAAATCTGACTATTGTCTAAACATTTGCAACAATGTAAAAAAATGTCTTTTGTAATATCCAAAATTTGCTTCCAGTTATAGTTAAAAAGAACTCCAGACACGTATTTGGGACCATATTGTGTACCTGCAGTAGAAATTTGAAAGCATTTCGTTGAATAGTTTTCTTTTTATTCACATATTTGCATTTTGTCTAAACTTTTGCATCGCAGTGTATAACTAGGCAGGGGACTGTGTATTTGCACTTTGTTGCGTAATATCTGCAAAACTATTGGAGCATTATTAGTTACGAGACTACCTATAAATTTAGGCAAATTTAGCATTAAAACCAAGCAAATTAGAGTCCGACATCGAAAGCCACTTCTGCAATGCCCTTGAACAGTTCTATTTTAAAAAGGGTGACAGCATTTCTGCTTATGCAGATGTTATTTTATTTTCTTAGATCAGATAACAAAGGGGAATAAATCAAGAAAAAAAAATACCATCAACAATAACCAACATATCAAAAAAGGAATCCAAGCGAAAAACAAATAAAAAATCAAAATCACCAGTGATAAGGAAAGGAATAAATTAAGAAAAAAAAAACATCAAACAATGACTCCAAATGAAAAACAAAATCGCGAGCTGTTGTGTGTGTGCTGTGCTGTTGTGTATGTGTGCTGTGCTGTTGTGTATATGTGCTGTGCTGTTGTGTATATGTGCTGTGCTGTTGTGTGTGTGCTGTGCTGTGTGGCATATGCGGTGTATATGGTGATGCCCCTTATCTACCAAAAAATACTGTGTTTTTTTTTTGGTATTCAGCAAGTTTTTTTTATTTGTAACATGTTAACATAATTATTAGTTGTATTATAGATCATGTATCAGTATCAGGAAAGAAATTATTTATCAATTTCTGTACAATTCTAGACAGGTAAACATAAACAAATTATGCAATTCATATTTCAATTTACTTTAGGAAAGATTGATCAGATGATTGAACTTAATAATGAATGAGTTTAATTTTCAACATTTCAGATGAGGGTATAGATGAAGAATCTTTTTATTTACTGGATGAATCAACAATTAAAAGTAATTCCAAAAGCTGGCCCGCGCCTGAAATTTATGAAATCTTATAATCTACTCAAAGATGAACAAGCTGTTAACTGACTTCAAAAGCTATCGTAACTACATATCCTGTTTTAAAGGGCACCGATGGGAAGGACATGTGAGTAGTTTCCAAGTGTTTTTTATTATTTGCATGAAAATATGTTACATTTATTTTATTGTATTTTTCAAAAATATCCAATGAGATCTCGGGTTCAGACCAGGGTTGCCAGACGTCCCGGAAGGGGGCAGTCTCGTTTTTTGTAAAATTGTCCCACGTCCCGGGGAACCTTGATACGAGACGACTAAAGGTCCAGTATTCTAAGGTTGGGGCAACATTTTACAAAACGAAACATTATTTTCAGAAAAAATAAAGTAAAACAAAAAATGTGAAATAGAGTGATGAGAAAATTGATTCAACCATAATATTTCTCTGTTCTGAAGTGTAATGTTCTATTCAGTTAGAGCAGGAATCATTGTGACAGTCAATTCAACAAACATATCGTTCATTGTAAAAGTGGGTAGCTCGTAAATGATTTTATTATGACTTATAATATACGTCCGTCTCAATTGTTTTCCTTACAAAAGAAATATAAGTATTCAGCTACTATTAGTCACCAGATATTTATCTTTTGAAATTTGCTTTGATTTTCGTTTTACAATGAACTGCAGTACCATGAATTGCAATGAGTTTTATGGCAAATTAAAGACACAGCAAAACTTGGGAAGAATTATTACAGCGGTAAAATCAAGCAGGAAATATGATTTTTGGAAAAAAGAGAGAGAGAAAGAGATAATTTTCCGACATTGTATCAGAATAATTATTATGTTATAATATTTAAAAATTGTACAGTTTTTCCCGTAAAGATATTGAATATTGTTTTTTTTTTTTTTTAATTTTTTTAGGCTAACTTCTTTCGTTAGTTTAAGTAGTTAAGTTTAATTCTATGTCTACGCAAGACAAGCCTGTCATTCGAGGGATCAGGGTGAGTGGTCAACTGCCCCCCCCCCCGGTTATGGGAAATTAGTAATGTATTTACATACACTGAAGTGACAAAAGTCCATGGGATAGCTATATGCAAATTTTCAGATGGCCAGTAGCATCGCATAGAAACAGGTATAAATGCGCAGTGCTTTTACAGAGCTTTCATTTCTGTTCAAGTTATTATGTGAAGAGGTTTTAACGTGATGATGACCGCACGACGTGAATTAACAGACTTTGAACGCGGAATGTTAGTTGGAGCTAGACGCATGGGTCATGCCATTTCGGAAATCGTTAGAGAATTCAACATTCCCAGATCCACTGTGTCAAGAGTGTGCCGAGAGTATGAAATTTCAGGCATAACATCCCACCATGGACAGCGCAGTGGTCGACCGCCTGCACTTAAAAGATCGAGACCGGCGACGTCTGCAAAGAGTCGTAAATTCTAACAGACAAGCAACACTGCGTCAAATCACCGTAGAAATCAATGTGGGACGTACAATGGACGTGTCTGCTAGAACTGTGCGGAGAAATTTGGATTTCTTGGGCTATTCCAGCAGAAGACCGACTCGAGTGCCTTTACTGACAGAACGACATCGCTTGCAGCGACTCTCGTGGGCACGTGTGCATATCGGTTGGTCCCTAGATGAATGGAAAACCGTGGCCTGGTCCGATGAGTCCACGATTTCAGCTGGTAAGAGCCGATGGTAGGGTTCAGAGTGTGGCGCAGACCCCACGAAGCCATGGACCCAAACTGTCAGCAAGGCACTGTTCAAGTCTGGTGGTGGCTCCGTAAATGGTGTGGGCTGTTTATTCATGGCATGGACTTGGTCCTCTAGTGCGACTGGAACCGAACATTGACTGGAAATGCTTATGTGCAGCTACTTGGAGATCACTTGCAGCCATTCATGGACTTCATGTACCCAAACATTACGATGGGATTTTTTATGGATGACAATGCGCCATGTCACCGGGCCACAACTGTTCGCAATTGGTTTGAAGAAAATTCTGGACAATTCAACGAATGATTTGGCCACCTAGATCGACCCGACATGAATCCCATTGAGCATTTATGGGACACCATCGAGAGGTCTGTTCGTGCCCAAAATCCTGCCCCATCAACGCTTTCACAATTATGGACGTCTATCGAGACAGCATGGCTCAATATTCCTGCAGAAGACTTCCAACGACTTGTTGAGTCCATGCCACGTCGAGTTGTTGCACTTCGCCGGGCAAAAGGAGGGCCGACACGATATTAAGAGGTATCCCATGACTTTTGTCACTTCAGTGTATAAGTGGGCGTGGCTTTGCTGTTTTTTGGAAAATTTGCATGGAATTTTTACTTTTTGCACCCCTGGTAAAATTGAAATGACTGAACTGCGTCAGGAAAAAGTGGGTTAATAACAGGGAAATACGAACTTACACACCATTTATTACCCCTCAATATTCATGAAGAAAAATAACTATGCAATGGTAAAAAATATTTTTTATTCTCAATAATAATTATGTATTGTTTTTCTTTATGTATATTTGTGAAGAAGGTTTGATATTAAAGTCAAGGTTTTAGAAATTCAACCTTTAGACTTCATCTCTCAGTCTCGACCCCCACCCCCCATAAGGCTGTCTCGTAATTACAGTTCTTAAATTTGGCAACCCTGGTTCTGACTGCCGTGTTAAGCATAGAAATCGTATCTGCACTTAAAAAAAAGAGTTATTATCACAAGGTGGTTCTTTGTAAGGTATTTTACCTAAAAATGTTTTACTGTCATATTTGCGAGGGAGAAATGTCGAAAGAAATATTCTAAAAAAGTATTATCGCAATCAAATGCATAGGGAGAGCCAAACCTTCAACAATATCTCAGTATGAGCTCGATGGCAGATACCACTTTTCTGCTTACCACAGCGGTGTAGTGCTTAAAAACTAAACCTATTTTATTTGACCAAAGAGTCCTATTGTCCCAATTTCTCTAAAATCAATTTTCTGAAATTTTCAATATTTTTATACTGCATTTTCCTGGAGAAAGAACTTCCACTTTTGAAAGTTTGAAAGTTTTCAATGTCTTTTTTGCTTATTATTGTTAGGGTGTCACCAGTGGTACACCCAGAATTTAGTTTTGGGGAGTGCAGATCATGAGTTTGGTTAAAAACGAAATTTCTAGACTTTTTACGCGTGTAAGAAAAAAATATAAAAAAAGTTATATAGGGTAGACGGACTAGTAATTGACCCTCCTCCTCCCCAATAAATGAATTGTTCGTATAACCAATCAACATGAAATTTGGTACACATGTTGTCATGGTTGCAAAATAAAACATTATACCTATAATTCCAGAAAGAAAGTATTAAAGAACTGTTATTTCACTTTTAAAGTAAATTATAAGTATTTCATTGAAAAAATCATATTTGTTCTTCGATTTTTGTAGCATGTAAATGCTTTATTTTCCTCTGCTTAAGTTAATTTAAGTCAACTGATATATTTCTTAGGAACAATGGTTCACTGCTGGCCGTGATGGATCCCCAGCAATAGGCTTCATAGCCGAACGTTTTCGAAATGTAAGGCAGCGAAATTTGCCCAGTATTGAAAAGGAAGAATTTGGGCTTATTAAAAGAAAAAAAAAACGTCACTGGAGGTTCCAAAGAGAAGATTCAAAGAGAATAAGTCGGTGCTGATCATTCAAAAGCAACAATGGTTGAAGGAAAACGCACAAGTAATCAAGCTCGACCCAACGAACAAGTAATCAAGCTAATGGCAGAGACATTTGAAGGGAGGAGGTGTCAAGTTTTTGAAACGCCTGGAAGTGTAATCGAGTCCTGGCCACGACTTTTGGATCCACATGTTGTCAGAAAGAAGTAAATTATTACTTACTTTTAATGTTATATAACCTGCATGTAATTAGAACTAGTATGATTTTCAGGAAGCATTGTCATCAGAGGTGCCCACCTGAGCGGGAGGAGGGTCACAGCGTACATTGCGCCGTAGAAATTTTTAGGGGTATTTTTCTGGGTTTAAGATGGTGTACCCTTACTCTTGAAGAAGGGGATGGATATCCCTGTTTTCGTAACCAACCTCGTACTTAAATTTTGTACACTTCAGTGGTGCCGTGGGGCATATCGAGTACCTGTCTTATTAATACGCTTTTATTAGTTTCACTTTTGTTTGTTTGTATGTAACTCTGAATAAAAGATAAAATTCACGTTCTTTAAAAATATAAAAGTAATACATTTAGAGTAGTTAATACTAAAGGCTAAACTATATGACATGTTGATGAATTATAAGTGCATGTAAACTTGGCGAATATTCAATAGTTTTGAAAATCTGAGGGAAATCAGTTAGATACTCGTGAAATATAGTTTAACCTTCAGTATTAATGATAGTATAAAGTATATTACTTTTATAATTGTCAAGAACGTGACTTTTATATTTTAAAAATTCGAACGACTTCAGATTGTGAGTTAATCAAAGTTTAAGCATAGTTTGATTAACTCTAAAAGCTTTTTTTCTAGTTTTTTAAAACTATTATTTAAATTATTTCCATTCAGGTACTTTGATTTTAGTAGAGTGCAAACGTTATTTACAAAGTTTTCTCATTCAAGTGGGAATGTTTTTAACTAAAGTAGAGATTTTTAGTAATTGTCACCATTAATCCGACTTATGGCAATATTCCATTTTTTATTTTCTTTTATTCAATTCTGGTTGTTGAGCACTCGCCATTTGAGAGGACTTTTGTTTTAGAGGTAGACTGTATTGCAACTAGCGAAAAATAAATTGGCAAAAAAAGAAATAGGAAAACCTAAATTCTAAATTAAAAAATGTAAATATTATACTTTTTTCATTAATTTTCATATTTTATGTTTCACAAACATTGACATTAACAATTTTGGATAAAGATTTATCAAGTTCTATTGTACAAGCATTTCTCTTGCTTACTAGTTTCGTTTCTCCTGCTTTTCCGCTCTGTAAGGTCGGTAAGTCTGTAACATGTATTATCAGGGGTGATTGCGTTCCGGTATTTTACCGGAATTCCGGTATTTTCATGATCGATTCTGGTATTTTCATGTTCGAAAATACCGGAAATAAAATATTTTTAATTGTGCTTTTATATTCCCGCCTCCGGTATTTTTTTACTTTTTCAAATTTTCGGTGATTATACTGATAAGTATTAATAATATTAATCGAACAGAAATGTTAAGATGCCGTTCTAATTGTTTTTTTAACTTTAATAAATTATTCTATTTGCATCTTTTTGATTTAGATGCCTTTAGTTTGAAAAATTCAATTGGTTTGCATCCGATATAAGAATCGAATTCTTCTCATTTTTGATGCTTATTAACCTTAATTAGGAGACAAATAAATGAAATATATTTTTATTTATATTAAAAAATCACAAATTCCAAATTTTCGAGCGAAGTTCTATGTCCTTTGTGAAAATAAAAATGTAAAAAAGTTAAGATTTGAAGCTCTGATTTAATTTTCTTTTTGCTTCAATTATATGAACAGTATAATAGTACTATGTTTATCGTAGAGCTTTTGATTGTAAATCTGTAGTAAGTTTATTTGAATTCTTTTATATGCCCATTTCACACTTTTAACTCCCCCCCCCCTCCACATACACCCATTTTCTCTTTAAAACTTTCAGGTATTTTTTCACGAACTCACAATCACCCCTGATGTATACTAAACTGGGATGCAAAAATTGTTTTTATCTTTGAATATATGTTCGGAAAAAAATGGGGAATTATACTTGAAAAATTATTACAACAAAAACATTCTTAAAATTCCATGAGAAGTTCAAAAGGAAGTTTTTTTTGCTTCCTGTAAACATTTCAAATGTGTTTTGAGTTGAAAGTTATTTTAACTATGCCACTTCAGATTAAACTTTTTAAAAATCGGCGAACCCTGTATGTAAGTAAATATTTTAAATTATTTCAACTTAGATAAATAAAATTTGCAATCCCTTAGTTGTAAAGTTAAAAAGTTTGGGTTTTGAAAATTTATAGTTTGCTTGATTTATTTTGTTTCCATTATTTTTCAATTAGTTTCTAACTTTCAAACAGTAATGAGTTAATTAAGAACATCGTTAAATATTCAATAAGCGTATTAATTTAGATTGAAATATATTTAGGTTAATGGAAGTTATTAACCGTTTTATTAGTTACATATAAATTTTGAAATTTATAAGAATGAACGGTAACTTTTAATTGTTAATTAATTTTCTTGAAACTTAAGTTGTTTATAAAACATTACCTACACATAATTTAATGTAATTTTTAACTCATTTATTTGGGAGCAACTTCAAAATTGACTAATGCTGCTAACTATATGGTCTGAACCATGGGTAATTGCACTCTTCATTTATTAATTTTGTGCTTCTTTCTTGTTAATAGGTTGGGGAAGGAATTACGAAATTTATGGAAGAGGATCGAACCCTAGGAGGGGAACGACGGCAGCCTTTTGCATTGTTGATGGGTAACCAGCTGCAGCCTGCACAAACTTTTGTAATTTTGGAGAACCATCGTATTGAAACAAATTCCCTGTTGAAAGCGGTGGATTTATGCTTCAAACTTTTTTATATACTTAAGATCAAGAATCTGAGAAACTGTCACGCCTAGCATTATGAGGTGATTCATAACCTCTCAGATTTTCTCCCAAAAATTACCAAATGTTTATTATCTTATTGAAAGACCAAATCCAGAATGTTTTGCTCTAAAGTTGAGTTGTTTAGTTTTTATGGACCCCTAAAGGTGAAGGTGCGGCATCAAAAATTAAGCGGATTTTCAAGACATGGTAGTTGTTGTGAGCCAGAACTCTTAGGGGAAGACCGCCTATATTGGACCACTGCTTAAATTGGACTTCGGGCTTAAAATCTAGTACAGAGATCTGTGCAACACTTTAATAGTAGAAACATAAAGTTTTAGGAATAAAATCAATGTGTATGAAGTTTCACCGGTCTTCGAACTGTTTAGCGAGAGTTACGGCTTGATTTGTGTTGAAAACGTTAGAAATCTTATTTTGCGGACTTGTTTCTAGAAAGATAACTCAGAAACTTGTGAATTGCGGTAAAATGCTGTTACAGTATTATAATCCGTGTTTAATAAGGATTATATCGATGTATTTACATGCGCTATTGTGATAGTTTTTGACAGAGCTATGAGCTGAAGAATAAAAAATGGCGTGTTTTCCTTTATTGAACCGAAAAAATTTTCCTATATTGGACCGGTGGTCCAATTTAAGAATATGATTTTAAACAAGACTTTTTATTAATCGTAACATAAAATAAGTGACTCGTTTTATTTAATAGCGTAGTTAAAATTATTTTAAGCATATTTTAACCCCTATTCAGGATATTCATTTAAACTTTTTTATCAAGCACATTTTTACCAAGCAGAAATGTATGTTTTTTTTTTCTCTCTTCACCCATAAGGCTGCAGTTTCAGGTTGTTAAACATAGTTATTAACTTAAATAACATTTAATCTGGTTTACCGAGAGAAAAATATGAAATTCTTCAATATTTTGGAAACAATTTATATGCTACTAAAACGTTCAATGTAGATGAAGCCGGTCTTTTCACTGTCCAAAAGTCCCAAAATATATTGACGTATAGAGGTTAGCATCAGATTGCATCAGTAATGAGTGGTGAACGTGGTAGAAACACACTGGTTATTTGCTGCATGAGTGCAAGCTCCCCATGCTTATTTTCAAAAGATTACGTTACATGTATGACCTTATCGTAAAAGCTTCCCTGGTGAGCAATATGCTTATTCAAAAAAAAAGAAAAAAAAATGTTGGATCACAAACGATAATTTGCACAATTGATACAACCTTTCATCAAAACTATTAAGCCAAGCAATGTAAAAAGAATATCCTTCTATAACGGATAGGCACAGCACTTACATAAAGAACATTGATGCAATAAACTTTTCTAACGAGAACGATATAATAATGCTTTCTCTTTAAACACATCATGCACGTATATGTGGTTTTTATTAATTATTATTATTAATTATTATTATTAATTAAAGACTTTTTCTGTACTTGCTTCTGTCATGGTTTTCACGTTTTACTTCCGGTTGCAGAGTTAAATCCAGCCACGTGAACTTTAATGCGCTTCCGCTTTATAGTGGAGTTGAGTAGAGTACTAACATTGGCAGGACTACGACTGTAAGCTTTAAATCCAACTGAAATTGTTGGAGATAAACCTTGCAATATTAAAGCAAAAGAAGAAATGAAACGAATGAGATTAGCTAACAATCAACATATTAGTCCAGTTCAAAAATTTACTTAAGTGACTTATTAAAAAGGGCTGTAGAAAATGCATTGGTAGTTCTTCAAATTGAACATAACGCTTGATGGCGTTTGACTCAAAGTAAGTTGATAAATTAACAAAATTGGAAACGAAATATTCTCATGAATAAAAAATAAAGTGTTCGTGAATAGCATTTTTAACGGCGTTTGTTATTTTCTCGGTGAATTATGCTTAACGACGTTTGCCCTCACGCAATTCTAAATAAATTTTTAAACGAAAAAACTTTGAAATAAAATATAAAAAAAACTTTCTAAATTTAAAGACTATTTCTGTCCGCTCATTCGCACTAAAAAGTATAAAATAAACGGTGAAAATGCGCTTTGGGTCCCTGCTTGGCGCATTTTCAAAAAGTCGCCAATTTTTGCGTACTGTCTCTCGCAGCTTTCAATTCGCGAGACAAGGAAAAACGCGCCAGTTGGCGACTTTTTGAAAATGAGCCAAGCAGGGACCCAAAGCGCATTTTCACCGTTTATTTTATACTTTTTAGTGCGAATGAGCGGACAGAAATAGTCTTTAAATTTAAAAAGTTTTTTTTATATTTTATTATTCAGTCTGTCTTCATATTTTAATCGAGCATGTCATACATGGATGCGAGAACATTTAATGAAATCCATTATATAATATTGCATAAGAGAACTGTTTGGTAACTCTTATGGGCAAACCACAATTAAGGCCATGGCAAATGCTCTGAGTTGATTCCAAAGAACAGCAGTTTGGCCTGTTAATTGACATGTGTTTAATGACATTGACTTGGCTGCAACAGAATTAGAGGCAAGTAGTCCAGATAAAACTACTCAAAGTGAACAGGTTACATGTTCGGTACACCATGTACAAGAGCTAGCTACGACTTAAATTAGTACAATTTCTGCAGAATCGGCGGATAGTTCTCATTAAAACATGATTACCAACTCTAACTATGATTTTGTAAAGCCGGCTCACATATCACCTTTGTTTAAAAAAATAGAAAGAACAAAAAGGAAGGCTGTCTCAGCAATCATTCTAACGCCGTATCAAAGAGGCATAGAGCAGAAAAAGTTGCACAAGAAGAAGCAAGAAACTGCACAAAACAATTGTTAACGCAATATTTTTCATAGAGATGAAGTACAAAACATGATTAACTGTATGAAATGCCATCGGCGAGTTTATCAACACTGCCTAAGTGAGGCCGAAGCAAAAGAAATTCTATTGCAAATCCTTGGAAAAAGCTGTATAGTTCAAATATAAATTATTCTACGTTTTCCTGGTACGGTCCAATTTAGGAAGCGCATGGTTCAATTTACGCGCACATATGCCTACATTGGACTTTTGCAACTTTTTATAAGATAATTTTTAAAAAAATAATTTTCATATTTTTAGAAAATATAAGCTCCTAGGACGGTTCCTGATTAAATTTAGCTCACGATGCCCTATTTTGCATTTCTGTTTTGCTTCACATTGAGCGACACAGACCTCCTGTCCTTAGGGGGTCCAATATAGGCGGTCTTCCCCTACCAGGAACTGGAAACTCCAATTTTCTTTTTGTATGTGGAATAGAAGGTTGAAACTTTACAAAATGAATGTTAAATTTGTGGTAAGTTGTTGCCGTAAGGTTAGTGAAGGTCCCCAAAACAAGGCATTTTTGACGTTTTTTAGCGTTTTTGAGGTCCAAAAACAGCTTGTACATTTATTTCACTTGGCACGGCAAAAGTAGTGTCGATTGAAAGACCACTGTAACAGAGGTGGCGCTAAGAAATGCCCGACAGGGGGACAAGCTTGCCCGACAGGGGGGCACAGGTTTTATTTAAAAATTAAAAGCCCCCCCTCCACCCGTTCTCTAGTGTTTTAATTTTTTATGGTGCATTTGCATAAAAGGTAATTATTCTGACCAGGCTTGGAGTCCATTACGAGAAAACGTAATCGTTTACGATTACGAACATGACAAATTAGAGATTACAATTACGATTACGATTACAGTCATCTGTGAAATCGCTATTACGATTACAGCAACGATTAGATTACGATTAAAAATGTAATCGATTACGATTTCGATTACGCGATTACAGATTTGTGAGGAATATATGTATATTTTTTTTATATTTATATATCATAACAGAATATATTCCTCACAACAACATTCACGACAACAACGTTATAGTTAAAAAATTATGATTTTTGATTATCTTATATAGAGATGAATGAAATGATGATTGCAACAAATGTGTAATCTTAACTTAAGTATTTATAATTATTTTATTTTATTTAATTATTTATTTGTTTTATTTTTTGAATTCTGACGTTGCTGCAGTAAAGGAGCGATAAATGAAATAAAAGCACATCCAAATTAATGTGAAGCTTTTAAAGTGCACTTAAATACTGCACAACTATTTTATCCGAATGTCGTATATAGGTGATTAGATACAGGTACATGAACTAGTGGATTTAATTCTGGACACTTTTCAATTTTTAAGGATTTCACCATTAAATATTGTATAATGAATTATATGATTTAATTATTTTACTTAAATAATTTATTTATTACTTCTCAAATACGCATGTATTCATTTCACGTGAATATTACCTTTATTTTATTTTATAACGCAGCCTGTAAAAAAAAATTGTCTTCAAATGAATTTTGATTTTTTTGGATAATTAGCCTTGGCAACGAAATATGATCAAAAATTAATGGCTTTGTTACAAAATATTGACTTAATAATTGATTTAATATTGATTATAAAGTATTAAATAAAATTTCGAAATTATATTATGCAATTGTAATTGCAATATTTGTGATTGTTCATTATTAAAATATATAGATTATATCCACTGCAAAAAAAAAAAAAACCCAAAAAGCTGTTGATTTTACAGTATAATACTGGCAGCTGAAGTTCCAGTTTAAAAATGTAAAATTATCAATAATTAACTGTAAAATTAGCAGTAATACTGTCGTCCCCGCTTAATCGGGTAACGGATAAACAAATACCCCGCTTATACGAATAAAATATCTCGGAACCGATGGCATAGACGTAATGTTAAAGATCCCCGCTTAATCGAATACCCCGTTTAATCGAATAATATTTCTTGGAACCGACAGTATTCGTTTAAGCGTGGCCGACTATACTGTTTTATAAAGAACATTTACTATAAAATTTACAGTGAGAAACTAAAATGAATAGTAATATACTGTCTTATTAAGGAAATTTACTGTAAAATTCACAGTGATAAACTGTAAAGTAAAATTAGCAGTAATATGTCTCATAAAGGAATTTTACTGTGAAATAAAAAATGATAAACTGTAAATTTAGCATTGAAAAACTGCCTTATGATTTAAGTGTCATATTAAATTTACAGAAAATAACCGTAAAAAATGCAGTGATATACTGTCTTACAAATGAATTTGCCCTGTAAAATTTACCTTCACTACCCATAAAGTTAGCAATATTATACTATTTGTGTGAAATTGCCGGTTCTTAACTGCGAGAGCAATAGTAAAATATTTTCTTATAAATGAGTTATGCAATGCAATGCCGTTAACAGCACTAAACCATAAACTCATCAGTAAATAGTGATTTTTGTGTAAAAAGGTTTATTTCCAACATGGTTGCTTTTCATGGCCCGAAATCATTTGCTTGTATAGCTAAAATGCTAACGAAAAATAAATCAATGGATTTTGTATGTTGTAGAAAATCAGACAACATTACATTAGCAGCACTTGCCCTAAGTTTTTCAGCTGTAAAAGGTAGTTTCTTTAGGATTTGAAAAGCAAATGATACTTTTTTTTACACAAAAACATTGATACTGATGAGTATGTAGTTGAAAACTATTAACTTTACTTTTACCCTGAAAAAGCAATGCAGTACTCATATTTTATAATACTGCTTTAACGAGAATTGTTTTTTTTTTTACTAAACAAAAATTTCATTACTGTTATAAACTTAATGACATAAGCGCAAGAAGACGGTTCATTTCTAAATATAGTCTGTAACTGAAAAATCAAAAAAGAAAAATATTTAGAACGAAGTGTTAATGCAACTTTAAAAAATGAAGTTTCGGCATGAAGCGAAACTTTTACCCACATAAAAAAATATATTATGTATTATGCTCCAACTCCATTAATATTTAAAATGTATACAATCAAACAATTCTTGAAACAATATAATTAGAAAATGAGTAAAAAGTTTTTACATGATTTCTTGACATTAAGTTTCTTTTCTTTTCCTTTTTTTTTTTTTTTTGCGTGTATGATCACTTTATGATAATATTTTATGTTAGATTTTCTGAGGTATAGGGGAGAGTGGTAATGAATGGGCCATGGTGATGAATGGGCCACTAACAAAATATGAAAAAGTATTTGCATGAATTTTTTTTTGATGCCACCAATAGATGTAGCTATTTGTTCAACAAAACTCATCCAATTTTCATTCGTTTGCGCTGAGCCATTTTCAAACTAGAGTGGCATAGTCAAGAATCTGACTGAAAAGTAAGTTTTTCCCTTTTTAGTAAAACATTTCCTAGCTAAAATGTACCAAGTGTTTCAGTGCATACATATGTATAAGCTAGTCTTTCCATATCTATAAACTAATCTTAAGATGTATTTTGATGTTATCTAAATTCAATGTACTCAAAAAACCTAAATGTATTACAAAAGTAAAGGTGGGGCTGAATGGGCCACTATATCATGGTAATGAATGGGCCACCTAAATATTGTTTATCTTCCTTTTCTTTGGATTTTCGCATTAATATGAAACACAACTGAATGTCATAGATAAAGATTACTGTCGTCAAAACAGGTTTGTGGTAACTTCTAAATATAATTTGCAGATCTATATTATATTCCTAAAGTACAATAGACCTCTGGTCGCAATGCGTGGCTTGAAAAAGCCCCCCTCTCTCCTTCATATTATATTCCTCACAGTACAATTTCATTTTTTTTTTTTTTTGGTAACTTAAGTTAGATATTTCTTATTCCCGATGTCTAGTACATTAAAAAAAAAATTTGATACTTGACAAGAGAGTTTGAAAATGAAGATGAAGTTTTTGAAAGTGATTCTTAGTATTATTTTTGAAATATATTAATTTTGTTAAATCATAGTGTGTATTATCTGTTATTTTTTTATATATATATTTGATGTTATTTATTTCTTACAATCTCATTATTTAGTCATTTTTCTGCTACAATTGGTATGCATCAGTTTTATTTTAATTGCATCAGTTTTGATGTTTATATAATTTTAAATCAGTATGATTTTGTATCATCATGTCAAGTGCCACATTTATTTTGTCATATTCAGCAAATAAAAGATTAAATCCACATGTTTTCATTGAATTCATTTAGTGGCCCATTCATTACCTCCGATGGCCCATTCAACCCCATAGGTGGGGTTGAATGGGCCAAATTTCAAAATTTTTATTTTCTATTATAATTCATTATAGACAGGTGCTAATCCAACTTTTATGACTTTTTTAGATAGCCAGATAAGTAAAGTAACTAAAACACCAATTTAGAGTTAAAACAAAGTGTTAGAAAAAATTACAAAAATTCAAAACCAAAAAGTGGCCCATTCATTACCACTCTCCCCTACTGCTATTATTGCTACTAGAAACATGAAACTGAAACAATAAACAGAAATACAATAGTATATTGAAATTATTCTAAGAATAAAGAGATAATTCACATTGAAAAATAAATTATTGATTTCAATCATACACATAAACAAATGTTTTAAAAATCTATGAGCATGCAACTTTTTCTTCTTTATATACTTTTTAATTAAAAATAATATCGGCATTAAAATACAAAGCATAAATTTTATGTACCTGAAGTGAAATCGCAAATTTGCTCCTTTTCTGGCAAAATTCCTTCTTTTCCGCTAATGAAAGTTGGAAAAAAAAGCACCGAAAGGCATATAACCGCGGGACCGTCGCGATTCTCTCCTCAACCGGGCCGACCAGTCGAACTGACTGAAAACATGTGTTATTATAGTACAGGGTATTTGACACCACTGCTCTATTCCGAGGTGGCGGCAAGGATGACTTAGTTTGTTGCTGTCGCTGACAGCTGATGAGAGGGAAAATTGATGACCCATCCTAAAAATCAAGGGGAGACGTTTTTGTGATAAGCGCCTAAAGGTTAAAGCACTTGGGGCTCGATTCTAATTGCCCTCATTTACAAACAGCCGGTAACGATACAAATAATCACCGAACAGCTCCCAAGCGCCTCCTCAGAGGGGGGCAAAGGCCCTGGAGAGAAACACGTGTCTAGCGGCTGATTTTAAGAAATGAGGTTGAGGCGAACTAAACCGCTATTTATTGTTGATGATTATCAGATTCCCAGAAAGTGACAATGAATGTCCGTTTGCCCTGCTGCTGGCGATTTGCGAGTAAAAGAGGAAGATGTGTCCTTTACAATCTGAGCAAAAATAACTTTCTCCAGCAGAACTTACGTTCTTTCAAAAGAGATATACGACGAAATTCTAGCCGATGCATCCTGTTGCTACTGTTCTCCCGAAGGTTCCCGTGTTCAAAATTGGTCTGGAAACGCGTAATTCGTTAAATAATGAGAATATTTTAGAAAAAAAAAATGTGTTTTTGATTGAATTATTTTATTGAAAAAAGTTTACTGATCCGTCGGGATCGGAAAGATTTTCGGCACTCAGTTTTCTGTCGGAAAATTTGATCATCGGATTTTCCCGACGAAGTTAGAAAATTTTTATCCGATGGGGGGGCAAGACGTTTCCGACGGGGGGGCAATTGCCCCCCCTGCCCCATAGCTGGCGCCGCCACTGCACTGTAAGCACTTTAAAATAATGTATAATTAACCGAGGAAAGTTTAACGAAAGTTTAACGTGCTTTTAGTTGCATAAGGCCAAAATATGAAAAATGTCATATTTTACCGATATTCAAACGGTCATAACTTCCTCTGCCAACAACATATTGAAATATTTTTTTTTGCCATTGTCATACTCTATTCTTTGTCTTAACAGAACAGTTGAGTCCTTTAAGGCGAAATGTAAAATTTTTTTTTACAAAAAATCCACAGGAAAAAATACATTTTTTGTAAAAAAAATTTTAACATTTTGCCTCAAAGGACTTGACTGTTCTGTTAAGACAAAGAATAGAGTATGACATTAGAAGAAAAACTTTAATATGTTGTTGGCAGAGGAAGTTATGACCGTTTGAATATCGGTAAAATATTACATTTTTCACATTTTGGTCATACGCAACTAAAAGCACGTTGAACTTTAATCGGTTATTTATACATTACTTTAAAGTGCTTACATTGGTCTTTCAAACGACACTACTTTTGCCGTGCCAACTGAAATGTACAAGCTGTTTTTGGACCTCAAAAACGCTAAAAAACGTCAAAAATGCCTTGTTTTGAGGGCCTTCACTGACCTTACGGAAACAACTTACCACAAATTCAACATTTATTTTGTAAAGTTTCAACCTACTATATTCCATATACAAAAAGAAAATTGGAGTTAAACAGTTCCTGGTAAGAGTTTTGGCTCACAGCAACTTCAATGTCTTGAAAGTCCGCTTAATTTTTGATGCCGCACCTTCACCTTTAGGGGTCCATAAAAACTGAACAACTCAAATTTAGAGCAAAACATTCTGGATTTGGTCTTTCAATAAGTTAATAAACATTTGATAAATTTTTGGAAAAAATCTGTGACGTCATGAATCACATGCGTGACACTCTCTCAGATTCTTGCTCTTAATTTAGAATTTTCTAAGGAATGCAAGAATACATGGACATTTCTCAATTTTTGTTTTTATAAGTGTGAGGAATTGAACGATGTACCGTCGTGTATCAGGGAGCTAAAAGACAAAATTTTTTTGAATGCCTAAATATTGTATATTGTTCTTTTGTAACTTAAAATTTTTTTGGTATTGAATTTTGTTTGTTGAATTTGTCAAAAACAGGAGTTCAGTACAGGTGAAATGATATTTTTCTAAAAATAATATATATATTGTGAAATTAAACTTTAAATATTTATTTTCTGCAGTTTTGGTGTTTGAATGAAAAAATAGTTGGACTTGAAAAAAATTTAGAGTATTGCTTTGCACATTTTGTAACATAAAATTCAATAGTCCTCGTCAACTTTGTCGTCACATTCGAAATTTTCATCATGCACCTTATGAGTGCTGTGATAAACATTGCAAGTAGCAGTTCATAAAGCTATTTAATTATGAACAGCATCTTCAGAGATTTCATATGAGTGACAGTATACAATGTTCTCCAGATCAGTCCAATATTAGGAATCGAAAAGTAGCTTGTACAGAATTAACCTTAAGTCCGTGCACCCTAACAAATGATTTTCATCATGAAAAAATGTGTAAAAAAGAAGTATTTGAAAACGATGTTATTCAATATTGTTCTGAAACTTGTAGTAATAGTGCTGTGCCGTTTTCTAGTATAATCTCCTCTATCAGTAGTGCTTCTTCTCTTCTGCAGAGTACTGTTAATTATTTAAAGCTCGAAACAATAAATTATGTAACAAAGAATGGCCTGCAACATGATAAAACACAAGCTCACTTATCTCAACATTTGACACCTGCTGCTTCATCATTGTCCATGTTTGATTCTAAATATAAAATTAAAAAAGCAACTTTTTGCTCCCGCAGTTTTCATGAAGTGTAGCTCACTTTTTCTTCATTATGTTTTACTGGAGGTCATTTTGGAAGTAGTTACTCTTAAAAATGCAACATTGATTACTTTTGTGGAGGGACTTTTTTTTTTTTTTTGAGGGGGGGTCATTTTATTTTGGCGTGTCAATGTACTCATGTACAAAACTTTCTTAGTTTTTAGTGCCGTCTTTTCTGAAATTATTTCAGTGCAGATAATTTTACCCTTCAATGTTTATGCAAGGTATACCCCTCCCGCATTGACAATTTAATTTGCCAGCCGGAAGACTGCATGACTGGACATTATCTTGGTTTGGCATTAGTGGCTAGAGCAGCCATAAAACCGATTCGGATGGTGAAACTGTAATTTGCCAGATAGCTACTAGTGTTGCATTGGGATTTTGTCGCGGTCATGTATGTTGGTAAGCATGGTGGTCCTCACGGCCGTTGTTATTTTTTATTTCTGTAAGTCCCTGCATTTTGTATTCTGGAAGCGGTCTACGCCCCGTCAT
Source organism: Uloborus plumipes (assembly GCA_038373865.1). Classification (NCBI taxonomy): domain Eukaryota; kingdom Metazoa; phylum Arthropoda; class Arachnida; order Araneae; family Uloboridae; genus Uloborus; species Uloborus plumipes. The sequence goes on along the minus strand of JAXGGA010012309.1, from coordinate 19,575 downwards.
TGAGGGATGGGTAAACTGCTTGCGTAAATTGTAAACGTGACGTCTACAACTGAAATTATTATTTTTTTTAACCATTTTGAACGTTTTTGTATGCTTGTATGCATCAAGTAGAAATGACCTTTTTTATTTTATATCTACATTTTGTTGTTAAAAATATGAGAAAAACCATGATTTTGCTTACAAAGCAAAAAAAAATTATTTTCATGTGTAAATATACAGGGTGACCCAAAAGTCCGGACAGACTTTAAAATTGAATAATTCCAAAACGAATAAAGATAAAAGCATGCGGTTTGTGCTAAACGGATAGGAATTGAGCCGAGTTTTGTATGGTTATGAAAAAACAGTTTCATGCCTACATTTCTATGCCTATAAGCTTCGGCTACCATTACTTGCCCACAGTTGCTCCTTTTTATATCGTCTGTTACTTTGCATAGCCTCAAATCAGACACCTGACAGCGCAGTGCTGTTAACCACCAATAGAACTAGTTTTTCATTACTACACACAACCCGGCTCAATTCTTATCTGTTTAGTGCAAACCTCATGCTTTTATCTTTATTCGTTTTGGAATTATTCAATTTTAAAGTTCGTCCTGACTTTTGGGTCACCTTGTATATGTTTTTAGTAAAAGCAACATGTGTTGCGATTGCATACTTGTGATTGACTAATATTTTTAAAAAATTTTACTGATTTACAATTTTGCATTTGTTTCTCATTTTATGTCTTGGGCAATCTCTATACACTACTGGACTCAATTCTGCGCACTTTTCAATTTTTTAAAAAATTCATTATTGTACGAGGGTTGTTTTTTTTTTTCAACCTCCGATAGACTATAAAAAATAAACGGATTCAAATGCAAAAAATCTTTTATTATCAAAAGTAAGGTACAATACTCTGCAATTTTTTACATAATCACCTTGACGATTGAAACATTTGTTATATCTGTAAACAAGCTGTATAATAGTCTCCTCGTAAAATGTTGCCGCCAATGATTGGAAGTGAGTTGTGACGGTGTATTTGGGTTCCACGCCACTATGGAAGCACGATGCCTTTCCAGACCCCCAGCAGGGGTCTCCAAGTCCCTGCTTCAGTTCAGGGAACAGATGTAAGTCACTGGGTGCTCGGTCGGAACTTTATGATGGGTGTTTAAAAATGTCCCATTGCATGCATGCATGAAATGGCTGGAGGAACCGTTGGGTTACATGAGCGCTATGATGAAGGACATTGCAGTGCACCCCTGCTTGGGGGCATGGCAATGCCCGTCACCCCTGCTGGGGTTCTGGAAAGGCATCATGCTGCCAAAGTGGCGTGGAACCAAAAGACACTGTCACAACTTACTTCCAATCATTGGCAGCAACATTTTACGAGGAGACTATTATAAAGCTTGTTCAAAGATATAACAAATGCTTCAATCGCCAAGGTGATTATGTAGAGAATTGTAGAGCATGGTACCTTACTTCTGATAATAAAATATATTTTGTATTTGAATTCGTTTATTTTTTATAGCCTACCGGAGGTTGAAAAAAAAAAACAACCCTCGTATAATGAATTGTTAGATTTATGTATTAATTCATTTTTTTCCTTCTGTAATATGTAAGAATTCATTTCATGTGAATATTATGTATAATGTTAATTGTTTATTAAACAATTACAAAGGTTAAAAACAATAGTATTAGTTTTGAAAAAAATAAGATATTTAATACTCAATTATAAAGTCTAATATTTTGTAGGAAAATCCATCAACTTTTGCACTTAATTTCGTTGACAGAGCTAACTATCAAACTAAATCACAATTCATTTGAAAAGTTTTGTTAAAGTTTGCATTAAAATTAAAAAATAAAATAAAGGTAATTATTCACATGAAATGAATACATACATATTAGACACACATTAAGAGGAATTATAAGTTTGTGATTTAAGTTAAGTAAATAAATCTAATGACATTTTATATACAGGCTGAAATCTTTGAAAGATTGAAATGGATCCAGAATTAAGTCTGGGTGAAATTATTCTCTGTTATGGTACACTTGTTGTCAAAACTTAATGTTATGTTGTATTGTTAATGAGATGTAGCTATCTCAGTTTTCAACGGATTCGAAAAATATTTATAAACATGTTGTTGTGATTAACAATGTTTTGCTCACAAAGTAAAAAAAAAATATTCATATATTTATATTTTTACTAAAAGCAACAGTTGTTGCAATTGAATGCTTAAATTCTACACTGTTTGCAATAAAAAGATTTGATATTACATTAGTTTTGTTTTTGTTTCATGATACATTCATTTAAGAATGGAGCAATAATTTTAAGCTCTTAATTTAGCATTTTTAGATTATAAAGCAATTATTAATTCAAAACACTTCACATGCTCCTTGTTTTTCATAAATTGTTTCAGCAGCGTAAGTACTCTTTTGTGATTGTGTTGCTTTTGTTTTATTTCGTGATGTTCAGCTGTTCTTATCATTGTCTTTACAGTTGTAAAAGTTACGAGTATTTTTAGCAAGCACCACGGGTGGAATTGCATCTCTTGGGTAAGATGATGAAAGATGCTACTCCACCTGTGCCTGCCACTTACAAAAAGAAAATAATAACATTCTGACAACTGTGGATACAATAATAAGAAAAAGGGAACATCATAGAGTAAGACAGAAGCAGTGCACTCCAAAAAGAGTACTGACAGCTCATTATCGAAACTGTGATATGCTCAAAAATGAGTATATGTAGCTCAACCAATACTCATATATGAAATCAAGATAAATTCAAAAGCGAGTATGTATAGTGAAGTTCGTACTCGTCTTTGAAATTGCTGTATACTCGGAAACGGGCACATACAGCTCAGTAAATATTCATATTTGAAATTACGGTATACTCAGAAATGAGTACAAAGATCTTGGGTATTACTCAGTATTGAAAGCAGTACATGCTCCAAATTGAGTACATATAGCTCGGTTTACACTCATTTTTGAAACTCATTACATACTCACAAATGAGTACGTAACTACTCTGTTAATACTTATTTTTGAAAATATTACTTGCTCATAAATGAACACATCACTCGTTATATACTCATTTTGGAACCCATTACATGCTCAATAACGAGTATCTATTACTCAAGACTGAGCACATTTACTTCACTTTCGAGTAGGTGAAAGGTTTCAAACCCGAGAACTAGTGTGTTTCAATTTTGAACACCAAGTCGTCGGAGCCATATTGAAGGGTGCATGTTGTCAAAAATGAGCATTTTTTCGTCAATTTTGAAATTGTTGTTTTAACAGTGCACAATAAAGTGTTTTTTCGAAAAAAATAACAAAAAAAAATAAATTAATAAATTAAAAAAAAAAAAAGCAACAACAAAAAAAAAAAAAAGGATTTCTCACCCGGAATATAATTAGGGCTTACTTGCGATCATCATGTTTAATGCATCTTTAGAAAATGACTTTGGTTTTCTATGTTGCCGGGGTGGGCTACAACATATGTAGGGATCCGAACTTATTAACAATCTGTGCAATATGTCTCTAATGCAATATCTTCTGGAAAACTTCCGAGAAAAATTTAATCTGTACTGCCGAAAATGCTTATTTCGAGCCTCAGCTGCCTCTTCTGATAACTGTCCAATCGGCAGTACTGCTTTGGCAATCACTTCAGCTCCGATTATCAACACTTTATGTACAGTAGGAGTCATTAGATACCAATTATAAAGGTCTATGTAAAGTTTTGCAGTATCATGTCAAAAGAGTCGAATTTTTCGGCATGAATGCTGAATGCACTGGAAATGACTTCTAAGATAATTTTAAACCTTTTAATTAGTTGCTCCTCAACACCAGTGATTCTAGCAAAGCATCCAGGTCTGAAAAAAATCTTCTTGATGTATTACCATCATTGGTATTTCCAAATCCAACTTTAGGAATGTCTACTAGGAGTCCCATTTCGTCTTTGAATGCGCTTTGAATCTGCTCTTTTGTTTCTTTTACAATTCTTTTCTCCTCAGCAGATCGCGCTTGCCAATTTAATTTTCTTTTGTAGGTCAAGTGTAATAAAGTTTCAAAAAATCGGATGCTTGCATGAAGAATTGAAAGACCGAACTGTAAGGCATCTTGATTAACGGTTGTTTTATTTAATTTGTTAAAATCTTTTGAAGTCTGTCCACATCTCATTGTAGATACAGTATTTGTAGCAGCATTGCAAACTTTCCCGTCAACCATTGTTAGCATTACAGTATGCTTTATTTTGCCTGTTTCGTTAATGGTAGATAAATATGTTTCTGTAAGATGTGAGGTTTGATTTTCTATGTATGCAATTTCCTCTTTGGTTACATCTTTTGACTCACTTACAAAGCGTATGCGTATAGGTCGACAGAATCTAACAGAAGAAGTGGCTGGGTTTTGCCATAATACTTTTTTCTCTACCCCATCAATAACAACCGCTAATCTCAATGGAACAAGTGAGCTTTGAAATATATTTGAATCACGATCGGTGCTGTTCTGAAATTTTTGTTTGTATTGAGTCTGCTGAGATCCATCACATCCCCATTTAGATATAAGCACCATATTTTGTTTTTCCTCCTCTGAGCACCTTTCCATACGGTATTTTTTATTATCTGGGCATTTTGTCAATTCCATGAGCTTATCTTCTAACAGTAAAAACTTTTTGCACAATTTCTTGCCGTGAAATTCGTTCAAAATCTCAAATAAATGTCTTCTAGTGAAGGATTTCACAGTTTCAAAACAATCTGGAAGATAAACAGCGAAAACTACAAACTCGAAATAATTAAGCCTTTTCCACTCACTAACTTTAAAATTTAAAAAAACGAAATGGCGGAATTAGGCGGAAGATGTTTTTGCAGAATATAATAGTAGAGAGTCCATATTTTATGCCCATATAAAACAAGTAGCGCAACTCGACACAGAAAGTTAACAAAAACCTTGCTATTTAAAAATTTTAAGAACAAAAAACACCCTATTTTTGCTTCATTTCACATAGCAATAAAATGGCAAATAATTAAGTAAATCAACGCAACAAGATGTCAAAATGTACTACATACCTTCCTTTTCCATCTTCAGAGGTTAATTTTCCTATACCGCATTACATTGAATAAACAAAATCAAGATCCGAAGACTTTAATTTAAAAGCGCTGAAATTTAAGAAATGCAATATCAACGAAGACTAAGTTTGAACTCGCGTACACCAGTGGGGAATTAACAGGGGACATTTTTAGGATTGCCACGTGATAGAGTAGTTATCTGGCGAGAAGTACAGTAGATTTAAAATAATGTTTGCGAAACTTTTTTTTTTCGGTTTTTGTCCGGTTTTATAGGCAGAATACTCCTCTGTGCGTCGGCTCGTCTATATAGGGGCCTTAGGCAGGTCCGGGTACCCGGCTAATAAAAGATAAAGTTCACGTCCTTTACAACTATGAAAGTAACTAGGTGAAAAAAAAAAAAAAAACCCTCTAAACTTAAAATTGAGTTATTCAGGTTCAAAGATTTCAGTCCTCGATTGGATGTGTTAGATTTGGTGTCTTAGTTTCGCTCCCCTGCTAAGGCGGTTTACTGCCGTCGTTCTGACAACTTTTCAAAGAGATCAAAGACACGTTCACTTTTACAACTACTACAAAAGTGATACCCTATATTAAAATCAAATACCCAAGGCTACTACTAAACTAAATACTAACGTTATCGCAAAACTACCATAATATTTTGAAACAATAAAAGTTACAATTAAGGTTTACCGAGCTAAGCCTTGGCTTGAAATGTCGCATTTAAAATTGATTTGAACAACAATGTAACGATTTTAACAGTTGAGCAAAAAATTTAACTTTTCAAACTTCAATCGCTTATAAGTCGCTTAAACGTGGATTTTCGAGATTCTCGTTTCGCGGCGCTAGCGCAGAAACGTTCTAAAGAACGCATTTTTTTTAATCTTTCGAATGAAATCAAAATGGAGACGATACGACAATTATTTCGCTAGATAGAGTCAATTTTGTGTCCAAAAATTGAAGTTCGAATAAAAAACGAACCGACACTTTTTAGAGGGTGGGTCTAATTTTCGTCAATAGCCCGCGGGATAAGCTTCAAAATCATAAATTTTCTTGCAATTCGATAAAGAAATGAGCGAGTTTCGATCGGGTATAGGATTCGGCTTAGAGAAATAATATATGGAGATATATTTAATACTATTAATACTAAAGGCTAAACTATATTACATGTTGATGTATTGTAACTGTTTCAGTTGTTTGCATGTAACTCTGAATAAAAGATAAAATTCACGTTCTTTATAAATGTAAAAGTGAAATATTTAGTACAATTATTAATACTAAAGGCTGAAATATATCACATGTCGATGTATTATAAGTGCATCCAAAAGCGTATTTTTTGTTTTTTAAAACTAATTTAAAGATTATTAACACTACTATTTCACAATATTTACGGAGAAGAACATCACCCCCCCCCCCTTTAAACAGCCTTCAGCTTCTAAAAAATGTTTGCCCCCTCGCTTATAAGCTCCAGTCGCCACCACTGCTGCAAACCAGGGCCGCCGACAGGGGGGGCAGCAGGGGCAAAGTCCCCGGGGCCCGGCCCAAGAGGGGGCCCGGGCTGCTAGTTTAAAAAAAAAAATGCAGTTTTTTTGGTTAACTGAACTTCATTTTTGTGTAGGCAAAGCAAAAACATCTCGCATCTACATGTGTCCACAGCAACGCAACGAGCGCTCGTAGCCCAATGCCTTAGGGGTTATCTTCTGTAGTACTTACCAGGCATTTCTTACGTGTACAATGGAAAGTTTTAATGAACTTTCAAAGTGAGGAATAACGCTTTTAATAGTCAAAAAATGTAATTTTTTTCAAAGAATTTTAAAACCCATACATGTGTAAATTATGTAAATATGTATTATTAATTTTGTGAAGTAGTGATAGAATTATTAATAGTTATTAGTAAATTGAAGTAGGAATATTATTTGTAAATTTGTGTTATGTATTTCTGATTTATTTCATACGAATTTATATCATAGTATACTTAAGTACAGCACACGAGCAGATTATAAAAATATAAAACACACAAAAAAATAAAATTGGAAGAAAAATTAGCAAATACGAAATACTATTATTTTTCTTCACTGCACCGAACGTAAGTTGTCTTAGTATTGAAGATTTTTTTTGGAAGGGGGGGGGGGCGCATGTCAGTACTTTGCCTCGGGGCCCCGGTAAACCTCTCGGCGGCCCTGCTGCAAACGGAAAATATTTTACCATTTTACTTTTCCCCGCTATTTCGACCTGTCCCACATCCGAATTCCATAAATTTCAATCGATGATAGAAACCAACTTGGGACCATGGTGACCTAGAGGTAGAGTCTTCTCCTCGTAAGCAATTGGTCGCGGGTTCGAGTCCCGCCTCGCCCATGGTTGTTACTTCTTCTTCTTCTTCTGACGCCTAAATGGCGCGTTATTATGATGAGGTATGGAAACAAAGTCCCTACTCTCCATTACACATGAATAAGATAGTTTACAATCGAAGTTTTTGCAACATAAAATAGTAATTTTTATACAGGTAACTTGATGCCGTGTGAGGCTAATGGGCACAGTAAGTCAAGAGGAAAATAGTGCGAAACAAAACAAAACATCAAACAAACACGAAGAAGACAAACAACCAGAAAACGAAAACAAGTGAAGAGCAAAGGAAAATTAAATATTCAACACATGTGAGGCGAACAACATGAGTTGTCGGCCATAGTAAGCATTCTGGAGCAGATCAATGTTACAGAAATCTTCTGATGGATTAGGGTTGTTACTTCAACCTCCCTGTGCCGTTTATCTGTCCTGTGTTTGTCAGGAGGCAAAATGCCGAAGCTGATGGGCTTCTGTACAAAAAAAGAAAAAAGAAAATACAAATCAACTTACTGCAAATTTCATGATGGCGGTACCGAGCGATTGAGCAGCGATTAAGCTCCAAGAATGGCCGCCATCTTTTATATACGACATTCCGCCTGAAGGAAAAACATCGTCTGGGTCACGAACGCCCCCTCCCCCCCAAGGACGACGTTCAAGCGGGAAAACGAAAGAGTGCGTGCTGGGGCGCAAAAAACGTTTTAGTTACACGTGGCATAAGGAGCGCCATTTTCGAGATAATCGAGCTGTTTGATTCGAGATGAGCTATTGTGTTCTGAAGGGTACGCATCATTTGTTCGAATGGTTGGGCGGTTCTTCGATGATGTAACGTGGAAAGTGGACTGTGTTTAAAATCACGCTAAAATGTAAGGTTTGTGGCACATCCAGAATTGCTCCTTGGGAAGCAAGGGCGGGTCCAGCTTGTGGTCAAGGAGGGGGTCATTTTCGGAGGGGGTTCAAAGAGCCATTTTTGAGCAAAAATGGGGGTGTTTGCAATTTTTTTGTAATATTAGACCCTAAAATGCAGTTTATGCTATATTTGGTCGCTATATACAGTTTTATGCTATATATTTGGTCTAGAGGGGACCCCCTCTAGATTCGCGCTTGCTGAGAGGGGCTAGATTGCTCGAATTTGAAGTTATTGAGGAAAAACTAAAGCTATTTTTAGCGAAATTAAAAAGGGGGTAGGGGGCTATCTCTCGGCAAATTTCCAAATGTTAAGAGTTCAATAAACATAACTTTAAGAGCAGTTTGGTTTCATCAAAGGGGTTCATTTTCATACTTCTGGGAGGGGTTTAAGCCCTGTAGCTCCTCCCTTGGGTGCACCACTGACATGTTGACAAAGTCGGTGATGTCTAGAAAGGGTGCTTGTCGCGCCATTCCTGCACTCTAAAGATTCTTGGAGACAAATAGGGCCAGGAATTTTGCTTCGGAACAAAAAGATCAGAAGATTTTTTGAGCTTTTTCGTTTTTCCCTCCGGAGTCCACCGTGTCTACCACTGCACGTGGTTTAACCGGTTGGATGAGGCCCCGAAGAGGGAGCAGCTTATTTTGACCCAGACCAGGAGCCGAGCGAACCCCCGGTCCAGCACCGCCAGAGGTTATGGATTCACTCGGAGGACTGTGACCACGAGCATTTGTAACGTCCCCCAGCCATCATTACACTGTGATATGCTGTTTTAAAAATACAGCTAATTTTATGGTAATAAACTAAAAATTGTTAATTTTACAGTTTATTTACAGTGCATTTTACAGTTTTAAACTAGAACCTCTACTGCCAATATTGTACTGTTGTTTTTACAGCGCAGTACAGCTAAATTTTACGGCAATAAACTGTAAAATTGCTAACTTTACAGTAAGAAAGTGCAAAATTACTAGTTTTACAGTTTATTACTGTGCATTTTACAGTTTAAAATTGGAACCTCTGCTGCCAGAATTTGACTAAAAACTACAGTTCATTTTTTGCAATGTAGTGAAGACGGCGGATCTTTGATCGGCCGGGATCGAACCCGGGACCTTCCGGTCACGAGTTCGATGCCTTGTCGATCTACCCGCCACGACCCGAATTCTTTAGCAGGGAACTCCAACCATTGGTTGAATATTGGCCCCGATGGCTTGATCGGGACGGCGTCGGCTCAGTAAGAAGTAGGACCACCGCGGACAGCGATGCACGAAGAAACACATCTAGGCATGGAGTCAATAAGCCTGCGGATGGTGTCTTGAGGGATGGCACTCCATTCCCTTTCAACCATTTGCCACAGTTCGTCCTCTGAACGATGCAGTGACAGGTTCTGCAAACGGTGTCCAATCACGTCCCACACATGTTCGATTGGTGACAAGTCAGGAGAGTATGGTGGCCAGGAAAGCATCTGCACACCTCGTAGAGCATGTTGGCTAATTCGAGCACTGCGAGGCCGGGCGTTATCCTGTTGAAAAATTGCATTTGGCAGACCCTGAAGGTAGGGGATTGCCACCGGCCGCAGTACATTCTCTACATATCGTTGGGCCGTCATAGTGCCCCGAATACGAACTAGAGGTGATACGGAATGGTATGCAATAGCGCCCCAAACCATTATGCCACGTTGTCGCGCTGTGGGGCGTTCCACAGTTACTGCCGGATTCGATCTTTCTCCACGTCGACGCCACACACGTATGCGATGACTATCGCTGGACAAACAGAAGCGGGATTCATCTGAGAACACTACGGTTTGCCATTCTGCCATCCACGTCGCTCTGGTCCGGCACCATTCCAAACGTTGGAGTCTGTGCTGTGAGGTCAATGGCAGTCTTCTTAGCGGGCGCCGTGATTGCAGGCCACGTGCAACCAGTCGACGGGAAATGGTTCTGGTCGACACAGGAACATCCAGGGTACCTTGCACGTGCTGCAGAATCGACGTACAAGTGACTTGCGGGTCCGCCACAGCTTGTCGGTGAATCCGTCGATCCAAGCGGTCTGACGTCACTCTGGCTGCACCTGCACCCCTCAATGTGGCTACATTTCCTCTTTCCAACCATCTCCGACACAGTCGATGCACAGTGCTTGCATCCATGTTGGTATCAGCTGCAATTTGACGTATGGACCAACCTCCCCTTCTCAGTCCGATCACCATACCCCTTGTAAAGTCGTCTATATGCCGGAAGTGTCTTCGTTGAGGACGGCGTGGCATTTCCTCCTATCACACTTATCCTTCGAGACAAAAACCAAATTTCTCCGATAATTAGTCTGGCAGAAAAAATAACATGAACATAGCCCACTTTTCAACTTCATTCTCTTATATCTTACTTCACGTGCGTCGGAGAGCTGCCCATTTCATATCATTTGCATACAGTGACGTGCGTCTACGGTAAAATTTGCATGAATTTCTGACCACTCCTTCTTGGTGTTGCATTTTCAATGTCGAGCAGTGTACGTGGATAGGCGCAAACCTTTAAACACAGCAATATTGTCTTCCCCGATTAATCGGGTAACGGATAAACGAATACCTCGCTTACACGAATAAAATATCGCAGAACCAAATATTCATCCATACCATAGATGCAATGTTAATGATCCCCGCTTAAACAAATACACCGCTTAATCGAATAATATTTTTTGGAACCGATAGTATTCGTTTAAGCGGGGCCGACAGTATCTCATGCTTAGCACTGCAGAGTAATAGATGTTTCAAGAAAAAGGAATGTAAAAAACTAGCAAGTAGATTTAAAAAAAAATAGGCGTTTAATTTCGCAGAACTTCCACGGGAGAGTCAGCAAATTTTTCCTCATAACAAGATCGTTCAAAGTTGAATTTTGGCTCGAAACGAAAAAAAAAAAAAAAAAATCCGTGCAAGAGTCCCGAAAATTCCGCATGCTTAACACTAACAATATCAAAAATCGCCTAAATTTCACGGTTTTGGAATGATTTTCTGGAACAGGACATATCCGCCGCAAATTTTATCCCCCTTTTTTTCCGCATGGGACATTTCCGCCGCGACTCCTATTCCCCCTCTGACTGGCACAGGACAAATCCGCCGCGCCATTTCCAAGGGTGAGAAAGGGGTTACTGGTTTAAAATTTTCATTCTTGGCGACACATCTTCATTTGGCGACAAAGACCTAATCTAAAAAGCGGAATTTATTCCCGGACCACTTATAATAGGGGGAAATTGCAAAGAAGTCAAAAACACACACACACACACAATGCAGTGTAAATCAATTTAAACTTCGCCAAATATTACACTCTACCAGCTCAATCGGCGGATTTGTCCTGTCGCACAGAAACGGCGGGGAGAGACGCGGCGGAAATGTCTCATGAGGGGGATGATAGAGATAAATTTTGCGGCGGAAATGTCCTGTGCCCTGATTTTCAATAAAATACGGGGGAGAGCAACAAAACCTCATCCCTTCCCCGAACTTCTTACAGAAATGTAATTTTTTTTGGCGATTTTTTTTCAAAAACATTTGCAAGGGAAACGATCAATTTAGCAGAGGGTATTAAAAAGTTTGCACTATGCAATTTTTTTTTTTTTCAAAAGGTCTATAATAAAGTTAGTGGCACATTTTCTCTCTGTGAAAGAACAAATACGTTCCGTGACGGCGACGAGGAAAATGATGTAAACGGGGGAGGGAGAAGAAATATTGACTTTTTTTTTTTTGCTTACGTGCCAACATTTTCCTCCTTCATGTCGCAAAAATTTGTTTCTTTTCTTTTTGTATTCAAAAAAGTTTTTAAAAAAATATCAAACAAGGATGTGAAAATGTGTTGTAAGAGAAGAAATACTAAAACTGGAGATTTCCTAGAAATGTAGGGAAATGTGGGGCAAAATGAAATGGTAAAATATTTTCACAGTTTGCTGCGCCTCCTATCTAGCAATATTTTAACATAGTTCCTAGCCATAGCTGATTCCTGTCAAAAAATAAATAGCCCCAAATATCACCGAAAAAAAATATATAATTTTGATACATTTATTGTAATATTCATGGTTTTTCAAAAATATTTCTTGTTATTATAAAATGATAATTTCTTTTGCGATTACAATTTTAACTATTAATTGAGGTCTACTGAACTGATGTCCAGTGCCGTCCATATTTAGTTTATATTAGGCATGTTTTGATTTTAAACGCTCAATGTAAATTGTCAAGAGCACGCTGGGAATAGTAGTTATTATTATTATTAAAGACTTTTTCTGTACTTACTTCTGTCATGGTTTTCACATTTTGCTTCCGGTTGCAGAGTTGAATTCAGACGCGTGAACTTTAACGCACTTCCGCTTTATAGTGGAGCGAGCAAAGGTTTGGTTACGTGGTTTTGAGTCGAGTACAATGATTGGCTGGACTACGACTGGAAGCTTTAAATCTGACTGAAATTGTTGGAGATAAACCTTGCAATATTAAAGCAAAAGAAGAAATGAAACGAATGAGATTAGGGTTAATCTGTGCTTTGGGTCCCTTTTCTCGCCAAATACGGATTTCTGTTTTGTCGCCATAGAAACGCCATTTTTACGTAATGTCTCTCGGAGCTTTTAACTACGCGAGACAACAAAGAAAAACGCACCAGTTGTCGACTTTTTAAAAATGCGCCAAGCAGGGACCCAAAGCGCATTTTCACCGAAATTAGCTAACAATCAACATGTTAGTCAAGTTCTTCACGCAATTCTAAATAAATTTTAAAACGAAAAAACTTTGAAATAAAATATAAAAAAAACTTTTTAAATTTAAAGACTATTTCTGTCCGCTCATTCGCACTAAAAAGTATGAAATAAACTAAGTAATCGATATAGTGATTATAGTGTTCAGAAATTCCAGCTCATCTTGATATATTTATATTTACGTTAATGCTAAAGCAGCCAATAAAGTTTAAATGAAAAATTTGATTTAAGAAATAGGCGGTATAGTAAAAGCTATTCGTAATAAACAGTATACCGCCTATTTCGTAAATCGAATTTTTCATTTAAACTTTATTGGCTGCTTTAGCATTAACGTAAATATAAATATATCAAGATGAGCTGGAATTTCTGAACACTATAATCACTATATCGATTACTTAGTTTATTTCATACTTTTTAGTGCGAATGAGCGGACAGAAATAGTCTTTAAATTTAAAAAGTTTTTTTTATATTTTATTTTGTTTACTTATGCATTCATTCAATAAATCACGTACATATTTCTTCATTTATTAATTTACGAGGTGCACACTATCAGTATGCGGACTAATTTTGCACCAATTTTCATAATCGTACGTTGCGGAAGTTTTCCAGGGGAGCGTTTGACCCACAAGCTATGATGTCACCAAACTTTGATTTTACATATATAGATCCTCCCCCCCCCCACATTATTTTACTTATTAATTCTCTTATTTATTCATTCCTTCACTTTTTTTATTATTCATTCTCTAATTTATTTACTCATTTCTTTTTCTCATATATTGATTGATTATTATTTTTTAATTTATTTATTAGTTTATAATTTCATCAATAACTCATTTTTTTTTGTTTTGTTTTTTACACATTCTTTTTCTGAAAATTATTGTAACTTATCAAATAAAAAATGTTTAATGACAAAAATATTCTGTTTTTCACTTTACCCCATGATTTTTTGAGGTGAAAAATTTCCACCTTTTTTTAGAAGGTACAAAATAACTGCTAAAAATGAAAAATAACATTTCAACAATAGTTGTATTACAAAATAGGTTATGTTATTTCTTCTTTATGTCCTCTGACTTTTAGAGCAAATTTCCGATTTGTTCATTTTAAAACAGGTTATCTTGACTATTTCACTTTGCCCACATTCCCCTACCAAGTTCTCTTTCCCTCAAATAAGCGTCGAGTCTTGGATTTATAAAACACTTATAGCAATAAAAACTAATAAAACATGGTCACAAAAACGAACATTTGGCTGAGGATTCGATTAAGAAGTATGTCAAGAAAAGAAAGAGATCAATACTTTCTAAACGAGGTGTTTCCTGCAGTCAGAAGTACTAGTTTTAGTTACTGAATAAGCAAAATAATAACAACAAAATATGAGGGCAGAAAATACTTTTAATTTTCCCCGACAGATTAATTTTTAATTACCGTAAAATGGGGTGAATCGGTACACTTTTCAGATTGGAAAAAGTAGTCAAGATTTTTTTTTTAATTTAATTTTTGGGTAAAACCTTTGGTCTTGCTTTGCTTTCGATTTTCCACCAAGCAAAGACAAAACATGTCGAACAGTTATTATTTACAAGGGCGGATCCAGCTTCTGGTTCAGGGGGGGGGGTCATTTTCGGAAAGGCAGGAGGGGTCAATGCAATTTTTATGCCAAAACACGAGTATTTGACGGGGTCTTCGAACTATAAATTCCAAAAATGCAGTTTTAGGCTATATTTTGCCGTTTAAGGAAGGGGTCATGACCCTAACCCCCTTCTGGGTCCGCGCCTGATCATTTATGTGAAGCTGTTTAGATATATTATCACTTTTCAAATAATTTATATTTCAAAGCAATACGAAATTCTCGCGATACAAATACTATATATGCGCGGCCCGTTACCTGTTATCGGCATTAGATAAAGATAAAAAAATCATAAAAATGAACTTCATTATGTAATTCAGCGAAGCCTTCATTCAAAATTGTCCTTATTGCGATTTCTATTTCCTTCGATTTATGCAGGGTCCCGTTATCAAAATCGGACCACGAGACCAACTGGAAGGTAAAATCTTTTAAACAAAAAAAGAATTTTTTAAATCGGTCCAGGCGTCTTCGAGTAATCACATACATTAAAAAAAATTCTCCGACGAATTGTATAACCTCCATCTTTGTTGAAGTCGGTTAAAAATGATCAAAATACATTCAAAAGATAAAAACGACAGATAACGCAACCGGCATAGTTCTGCATCATTCAGTAAATCATCACCGAAAAAAAAATCTGGTATGGACTCCACACTACTTCATTTAAGTGCAAATTTCTTAGTAGATGCCTTAAGTGTTAAAATAGTGCTTGGAGTGAGCAAAATAAACAATTCAAACATTTACACCCTTGGTTTCCCACGAAACAATGCAAAAAAATGTTTTACAATGATTATTTTTCTAAAGATCGCCGATTTTAACATAATTCAGTGGATTTTTGGCAAAATATCGGCAACACCGCCAAAATGAACTCAAATTCCAAAAAAAATTTTTTTCGCCAAATTTGTCGCCAAACACTTGGCTACCAAAAGCTTGGCGAAAAAGCCAAGTGGTAGCGCCAATTCATGTCATTTGTCTGCATTGAAATTAACATTGATTTACCCCAAAAAAGAGGTAAAACACCCCCTTGGGAACATTCGAATGCAACCACAAGGAGAGGTGCACAACTAGACCCTCCACAGAGCCTGCATGCCAAACTAGAAGCTTCTACGGCGTATAGTTTTTGAGTTATGCGACATACATACATACGCACACACATACGTACATACAGACGTCACGAGAAAACTCGTCGTAACTAACTCGGGGGTGGTTGAAAAAGATTTTTCGGCTGGTTATAGGTTGGTAGGTACCTACCTATACACGTGCTGACAGGTCGAAAAAACGACTGAACATTCATTCGGGGTGAGCAAAATCAAAATTTAGACCCAAATTTGAGTGACTTTTTTTTCGCGATCACAATACTTCCTACGTAAAAGGAAGTAAAAAGAGAAAACAAAAGTATGAAAGGTTCGCGGATAATCGGGGAATTTTCCGTATTTGTATCGACACTTATCTCTATATATAAAAATGAATGTTGGTAAATGTGTATATGTGTATACACTGAAGTGACAAAAGTCATGGGATAGCAATATGCAAATTTTCAGATGGCAGTAGCATCGCATAGAACAGGTATAAATGCGCAGTGCTTTTACAGAGCTTTCATTTCTGTTCAAGTTATTCATGTGAAGAGGTTTTAACGTGATGATGACCGCACGACGTGAATTAACAGACTTTGAACGCGGAATGTTAGTTGGAGCTAGACGCATGGGTCATGCCATTTCGGAAATCGTTAGAGAATTCAACATTCCCAGATCCACTGTGTCAAGAGTGTGCCGAGAGTATGAAATTTCAGGCATAACATCCCACCATGGACAGCGCAGTGGTCGACCGCCTGCACTTAAAGATCGAGACCGGCGACGTCTGCAAAGAGTCGTAAATTCTAACAGACAAGCAACACTGCGTCAAATCACCGTAGAAATCAATGTGGGACGTACAATGGACGTGTCTGCTAGAACTGTGCGGAGAAATTTGGATTTCTTGGGCTATTCCAGCAGAAGACCGACTCGAGTGCCTTTACTGACAGAACGACATCGCTTGCAGCGACTCTCGTGTGCACGTGAGCATATCGGTTGGTCCCTAGATGAATGGAAAACCGTGGCCTGGTCCGATGAGTCACGATTTCAGCTGGTAAGAGCCGATGGTAGGGTTCGAGTGTGGCGCAGACCCCACGAAGCCATGGACCCAAACTGTCAGCAAGGCACTGTTCAAGCTGGTGGTGGCTCCGTAATGGTGTGGGCTGTTTTTTCATGGCATGGACTTGGTCCTCTAGTGCGACTGGACCGAACATTGACTGGAAATGCTTATGTGCAGCTACTTGGAGATCACTTGCAGCCATTCATGGACTTCATGTACCCAAACAACGATGGGATTTTTATGGATGACAATGCGCCATGTCACCGGGCCACAACTGTTCGCAATTGGTTTGAAGAAAATTCTGGACAATTCCAACGAATGATTTGGCCACCTAGATCGCCCGACATGAATCCCATTGAGCATTTATGGGACACCATCGAGAGGTCTGTTCGTGCCCAAAATCCTGCCCCATCAACGCTTTCACAATTATGGACGTCTATCGAGACAGCATGGCTCAATATTCCTGCAGAAGACTTCCAACGACTTGTTGAGTCCATGCCACGTCGAGTTGTTGCACTTCGCCGGGCAAAAGGAGGGCCAACACGATATTAAGAGGTATCCCATGACTTTTGTCACTTCAGTGTATATGTGTGTGTGTTCCCTAAGATCTCAGAAACTACCCGGGAGATTTGCCTGAAATTTTCACCGTTTGTTCCTTTTGGTACTGGGAAGGTTTAGAGACCAGTTTCAACAAAATCCGATGAGTAGTTATTTTTTTATCTCAATTTTAGACCTGATTCTGTCTCTGTAATTTCAATTTAAAACGCCATTTTCGAAGGCTTTCATCAATCCAATCGAGTATTTAGTGTATCAACTCAACTCTCTGGCAGATAGTTGGAATTGCTTGCTACCGTAAATTTGGCGATCTTTTGAATCGCGCCAAGAGCCCCCAATAATGGAAGTTTTCCCAATAACTATCTCAAGTATAAAAAATAAAAAGGTATTTGATTAACAGATTAATCTTTTTTTTTTAAAGCAAATGAGATTCAATTTCATGTTTCGGAACTCCTTTAGATTTGTAGAGGCTTAGATGTCATGCATTATTTTCCACGCGAACACTATTTTGTTCTTTATCTATTGCTGTTTTCAATCAAAGTATGTTACTATATTTTCTCGCCAAAATAGTTCGTTTTCATGTCCATACTACGAGTATTTGCTATGATATACGGCAATGTTGGAAATTATTTTAACGCATTACGGAATGGTGTATATTTAGCGCCAAATATAATATTCAAATTGATTTCAGATTGCCAAAAAGTAATCAGCTTCATAGAGAATACCTCAACATTTGGCGACAATTTTTCTTTCACAAAAGTGATAACACGTAAGTTTCTTTATTTATGAAAGGATAGGGGTTCAGAATTATCCAAGGTATCCCAAATTAGCTACCAAATTGGCAACTTTTTAAATAGCGCCAAGAACCTTCAATAATTGAAATTTTCCAAGGCGCGTTGCTACGCAACTATTTTTGTTTTCGGGAGTAGAAAAAATTACGTGTGTATGATAAATACCTGATTAAATATATTTCCTTCTCAGACAAACATATTATTGCATGACAGTACTCAAATGCTACCATATTTTTTAAGGTGTTTGCTTTTTCAAGTCCGTAATATTTGTCATTAACCGCAATGTTAAAAATTATTAACGACGTACGGAATGGTGGGTAAGACCACTATATAGAACATAGTTTTATAGTATTAGAGGAAAATGAACTTTTTTATTGAATAGACTTTCTGAAAATTGAATAACTTTATGAGAAAGATAACTTTGCTTCATTTAGATTTTTTAAAATCTTTCATCATGCCTATTTTCAACAACGCTTTATAGATTTTTACATCCAAAACACCATGTGGAGACGAAATATACATCTAAGCAGAACAACGTCTGCCGGGTTCTGCTAGTACAATATACAGATGAAGGCCAGATTCCACTGGGGGGGGGGGGGGAACCTGACATTGCTACTTACAAGGGAAGATTCAACTTCTGACTTTGGAGGGGGTCTTTTCTGGTACGGGGGTTATGAGTGTCATTTTGGAGGAGCAAATAGGGGTCTCGGTCAAAGCTTTCAGAAAATGTCACCAAAAACGCACATTTGGGTTATATTTGATCAGTTGAAAGACGAGGGGGGGGGGGTCGTGCCCCCTCCGCCCGATCAGAACTCAGCTATGATACGAGAAAGAGACAAACCATATTTTCGATTTTCAACCCAGACAACAAGGATGCTGATGTATAAACAATCTGGTATGGACCCCACACTACTTCCTTTTACGTGTAAATTTCTTAGTAGTTGCCTTAAGTGTTAAAAGAAGTGCTTGGAGTGAGCAAGATAACAATTCAAATATTTACTCCCCTAATCTGCCACGAAACAATGCAAAAAATATTTTACAATGGTTAATTTTCTAAATATTGCTGATTTTAAGATCATTCTGTACATTTTTCGCAAAATATCGCCATAGCGCCAAGTTAAACCCTAATTCAAAAAAAAAAAAAAAAATATTCGCCAAATTTGTCGCTAACTTGGCGATATATCGCCAAGTTGGCGTCAAACACTTGGTGACATATCGCCAAGTGGTTGCACCAATTCATATCACTTGAGTCTGCATTGAAATTAACACTGATTTACCCCAAAAAAGGAGTAAAACACCCCCTTGGGAACATTCAAATGCAACCACAAGGGGAGGTGCACAGCTAGACCATCCTCAGAGCCTACATACCAAGCTAGAAGCTTCTACGGCATATAGTTTTTGAGTTATGCGACCCACATACGCACTGTAGTGTGCATTAAAGTCTCTCCTCCTATCTACTGGCGCTAGTATCGTGCCGTA